>JAYKOZ010000087.1:590000-767500 GCA_036172795.1 Pelodytes ibericus
TCATCATAATCATCATCATCTCATCATGATATCATCATCATCATCTCAACATGATATCATCATTATGATATCATCATTATGATATCATCATCATCATCATCATCATCATCATCATCATCGTCATCATCATCATATCATCATGATATCATCATCATGATATCATCATCATTGTCTCATCATGATATCATCATCATCATCATCATCTCATCATGATATCATCATCATAATCATCTCATCATGATATCATCATCATGATATCATCATCATCTCATCATCATATCATCATCATCATAAACATCTCATCATGATATCATCATCATCATCATCATCATAATCTCATCATGATATCATCATCATCATCATCATCATCATCATCATCATCTCATCATGACATCATCATTATGATATCATCATCATGATATCATCATCATCATCATCATCATCTCATCATGAAATCATCATCATCATGATATCATCATCATCGTCTCATCATGATATCATCATCATCATCTCATCATGATATCATCATCATGATATCATCATCATCATCATCATCATCATCATCATCATCATATCATCATGATATCATCATCATGATATCATCATCATCGTCTCATCATGATATCATCATCATCATGATCTCTTCATGATATCATCATTATGATATCATCATCATCGTCTCATCATGATATCATCATCATCATCATCTCATCATGATATCATCATCATGATCATCTCATCATGATATCATCATCATCTCATCATGATATCATCATCATCATCTCATCATCATCATCATCATCATCTCATCATGATATCATCATCATCATCTCATCATGATATCTTCATCATGATATCATCATCATGATATCATCATCATCATCATGATATCATCTCATCATGATATCATCATCATGATATCATCATCATCATCATCATCATCATCATCATCTCATCATGATATCATCATCATCATCTCATCATGATATCATCATCATCATCATCTCATCATGATATCATCATCATCATCTCATCATGATATCATCATCACCATCATCATCTCATCATCATCTCATCATGATATCATCATCATCTCATCATGATATCATCATCATCATCATCATCATCATCATGATATCATCATGATATCATCATCATGATATCATCATCATGATATCATCATCATCGTCTCATCATGATATCATCATCATCATGATCTCATCATGATATCATCATCATGATATCATCATCATCGTCTCATCATGATATCATCATCATCATCTCATCATCATCTCATCATGAAATCATCATCATCATGATATCATTATCATCGTCTCATCATGATATCATCATCATCATCATCATCATATCATCATGATATCATCATCATGATATCATCATCATCGTCTCATCATGATATCATCATCATCATGATATCATCATCATGATATCATCATCATCGTCTCATCATGATATCATCATCATCATCTCATCATGATATCATCATCATCATCTCATCATCATCATCATCATCATCATCATCATCATCATCATCTCATCATGATATCATCATCATCATCATCATCATCTCATCATGATATCATCATCATGATATCATCATCATCTCATCATGATATCATCATCATCATCTCATCATCATCATCATCATCATCATCATCTCATCATGATGTCATCATCATCATCTCATCATCATCATCATCATCATCATCATCTCATCATGATATCATCATCATCATCTCATCATGATATCATCATCATGATATCATCATCATGATATCATCATCATGATATCATCATCATCATCATCATCATCATCTCATCATGATATCATCATCTGATCATGATATCATCATCATCATCTCATCATGATGTCATCATCATCATCATCTCATCATGATATCATCATCATGATATCATCATCATGATATCATCATCATTCTCATCATCTCATCATGATATCATCATCTCATCATGATATCATCATCATCATCATCTCATCATGATATCATCATCATGATATCATCATCATGATATCATCATCATTCTCATCATCTCATCATGATATCATCATCTCATCATGATATCATCATCATCATCTCATCATGATATCATCATCATGATATCATCATCATCATCATCATCTCATCATGATATCATCATCATCATCATAAACATCTCATCATGATATCATCATCATCATCATCATAATCTCATCATGATATCATCATCATCATCATCATCATCATCATCATCATCATCATCATCATTATCATCTCATCATGATATCATCATCATCTCATCATGATATCTTCATTATCTCATCATGATATCATCATCATCTCATCATGATATCATCATCATCTCATCATGATATCATCATCATCATCTCATCATGATATCATCATCATGATATCATCATCATCATCATCTCATCATGATATCATCATCATCATCATCATCTCATCATGATATCATCATCATGATATCATCATCATGATATAATCATCATCATCATCATCATCTCATCATGATATCATTTCATCATCATCATCATCATCATCATCATCATCATCATCATCATCATCTCATCATGATATCAACATCATGATATCATCATCATCATCATCTCATCATGATATCATCATCATGATATCATCATCATGATATCATCATCATGATATCATCATCATGATATCATCATCATCATCATCTCATCATGATATCAACATCATGATATCATCATCATCGTCATCATCTCATCATGATATCATCATCATCATCATCTCATCATTATATCATCATCATCTCATCATGATATCTTCATTATCTCATCATGATATCATCATCATCTCATCATGATATCATCATCATCATCTCATCATGATATCATCATCATCATCTCATCATTATATCATCATCATCTCATCATGATATCATCGTCATCATCTCATCATGATATCATCATCATCATCTCATCATTATATCATCATCATCTCATCATGATATCTTCATTATCTCATCATGATATCATCATCATCTCATCATGATATCATCATCATCTCATCATGATATCATCATCATCATCTCATCATGATATCATCATCATCATCATAATCATCATCATCTCATCATGATATCATCATCATCATCTCAACATGATATCATCATTATGATATCATCATTATGATATCATCATCATCATCATCATCATCATCATCATCATCATCATCATCATCGTCATCATCATCATATCATCATGATATCATCATCATGATATCATCATCATTGTCTCATCATGATATCATCATCATCATCATCATCTCATCATGATATCATCATCATAATCATCTCATCATGATATCATCATCATGATATCATCATCATCTCATCATCATATCATCATCATCATAAACATCTCATCATGATATCATCGTCATCATCATCATAATCTCATCATGATATCATCATCATCATCATCATCATCATCATCATCATCATCATCTCATCATGACATCATCATTATGATATCATCATCATGATATCATCATCATCATCATCATCATCTCATCATGAAATCATCATCATCATGATATCATCATCATCGTCTCATCATGATATCATCATCATCATCTCATCATGATATCATCATCATGATATCATCATCATCATCATCATCATCATCATCATCATATCATCATGATATCATATCATCATGATATCATCATCATGATATCATCATCATCATCATCATCATCATCATCATCATCATATCATCATGATATCATCATCATGATATCATCATCATCGTCTCATCATGATATCATCATCATCATGATCTCTTCATGATATCATCATTATGATATCATCATCATCGTCTCATCATGATATCATCATCATCATCATCTCATCATGATATCATCATCATGATCATCTCATCATGATATCATCATCATCTCATCATGATATCATCATCATCATCTCATCATCATCATCATCATCATCTCATCATGATATCATCATCATCATCTCATCATGATATCTTCATCATGATATCATCATCATGATATCATCATCATCATCATGATATCATCTCATCATGATATCATCATCATGATATCATCATCATCATCATCATCTCATCATGATATCATCATCATCATCTCATCATGATATCATCATCATCATCATCATCTCATCATGATATCATCATCATCATCTCATCATGATATCATCATCACCATCATCATCTCATCATCATCTCATCATGATATCATCATCATCTCATCATGATATCATCATCATCATCATCATCATCATGATATCATCATGATATCATCATGATATCATCATCATGATATCATCATCATGATATCATCATCATCGTCTCATCATGATATCATCATCATCATGATCTCATCATGATATCATCATCATGATATCATCATCATCGTCTCATCATGATATCATCATCATCATCTCATCATCATCTCATCATGAAATCATCATCATCATGATATCATTATCATCGTCTCATCATGATATCATCATCATCATCATATCATCATGATATCATCATCATGATATCATCATCATCGTCTCATCATGATATCATCATCATCATGATCTCATCATGATATCATCATCATGATATCATCATCATCGTCTCATCATGATATCATCATCATCATCTCATCATGATATCATCATCATCATCTCATCATCATCATCATCATCATCATCATCATCATCATCATCATCATCATCATCTCATCATGATATCATCATCATCATCATCATCATCTCATCATGATATCATCATCATGATATCATCATCATCATCTCATCATGATATCATCATCATCATCTCATCATCATCATCATCATCATCATCATCATCATCATCTCATCATGATGTCATCATCATCATCTCATCATCATCATCATCATCATCATCATCTCATCATGATATCATCATCATCATCTCATCATGATATCATCATCATGATATCATCATCATGATATCATCATCATGATATCATCATCATCATCATCATCATCTCATCATGATATCATCATCTGATCATGATATCATCATCATCATCTCATCATGATGTCATCATCATCATCATCTCATCATGATATCATCATCTCATCATGATATCATCATCATCATCTCATCATGATATCATCATCATGATATCATCATCATCATCATCATCATCTCATCATGATATCATCATCATCATCATAAACATCTCATCATGATATCATCATCATCATCATAATCTCATCATGATATCATCATCATCATCATCATCATCATCATCATCATCATTATCATCTCATCATGATATCATCATCATCTCATCATGATATCTTCATTATCTCATCATGATATCATCATCATCTCATCATGATATCATCATCATCTCATCATGATATCATCATCATCATCTCATCATGATATCATCATCATGATATCATCATCATCATCATCATCTCATCATGATATCATCATCATCATCATCATCTCATCATGATATCATCATCATGATATCATCATCATCATCATCATCTCATCATGATATCATCATCATCATCATCATCATAAACATCTCATCATGATATCATCATCATCATCATCTCATCATGATATCATCATCATAAACATCTCATCATGATATCATCATCATCATCATCTCATCATGATATCATCATCATCTCATCATGATATCATCATCATGATATCATCATCATGATATCATCATCATGATATCATCATCATCATCATCTCATCATGATATCATCATCATGATATCATCATCATCGTCTCATCATGATATCATCATCATCATCATCTCATCATGATATCATCATCATGATATCATCATCATCATCATCATCATCATCATAATCATCATCATGATATCATCATCATCATCATCATCATCATCATCATAATCATCATCATCATCATATCATCATGATATCATCATCATGATATCATCATCGTCGTCTCATCATGATATCATCATCATCATGATCTCTTCATGATATCATCATTATGATATCATCATCATCGTCTCTTCATGATATCATCATCATCATCATCTCATCATGATATCATCATCATAAACATCTCATCATGATATCATCATCATCATCATCTCATCATGATATCATCATCATCATCATCATCATCATCATCATCATCATCATCATCATCATCATCATCATCTCATCATGATATCATCATCATGATATCATCATCATGATATCATCATCATGATATCATCATCATGATATCATCATCATCATCATCATCATCTCATCATGATATCATCATCATGATATCATCATCATCGTCTCATCATGATATCATCATCATCATCATCATCTCATCATGATATCATCATCATGATATCATCATCGTCGTCTCATCATGATATCATCATCATCATGATCTCTTCATGATATCATCATTATGATATCATCATCATCGTCTCATCATGATATCATCATCATCATCATCATCTCATCATGATATCATCATCATCATCATCATCTCATCATGATATCATCATCATCATCATCATCATCATCATCATCATCATATCATCATGATATCATCATCATGATATCATCATCATCGTCTCATCATGATATCATCATCATCATGATCTCTTCATGAAATCATCATTATGATATCATCATCATCGTCTCATCATGATATCATCATCATCATCATCATCATCATCTCATCATGATATCATCATCATGATCATCTCATCATGATATCATCATCATCTCATCATGATATCATCATCATCATCATCTCATAATCATCATCATCATCATCATCATCTCATCATGATATCATCATCATCATCTCATCATGATATCTTCATCATGATATCATCATCATGATATCATCATCTCATCATGATATCATCTCATCATGATATCATCATCATGATATCATCATCATCATCATCATCTCATCATGATATCATCTCATCATGATATCATCATCATCATCATCATCATCATCATCATCATCTCATCATGATATCATCATCATCTCATCATGATATCATCATCATCTCATCATGATATCATCATCATGATATCATCATCATGATATCATCATCATGATATCATCATCATGATATCATCATGATCTCATCATGATATCATCATCATCATCATTATCATCATCATCATATCATCATGATATCATCATCATCATCATCATCATCGTCTCATCATGATATCATCATCATCATGATCTCATCATGATATCATCATCATGATATCATCATCATGATATCATCATCATCGTCTCATCATGATATCATCATCATCATGATCTCATCATGATATCATCATCATGATATCATCATCATCGTCTCATCATGATATCATCATCATCATCTCATCATCATCTCATCATGAAATCATCATCATCATCTCATCATCATCTCATCATGAAATCATCATCATCATGATATCATCATCATCGTCTCATCATGATATCATCATCATCATCATCATCATCATCATCATATCATCATGATCTCATCATCATCATCATCATCGTCTCATCATGATATCATCATCATCATGATCTCATCATGATATCATCATCATGATATCATCATCATCATCTCATCATGATATCATCATCATCATCTCATCATGATATCATCATCATCATCTCATCATCATCATCATCATCATCATCATCATCATCATCTCATCATGATATCATCATCATCATCATCATCTCATCATGATATCATCATCATCATCATCATCTCATCATCATCATCATCATCATCATCTCATCATGATATCATCATCATGATATCATCATCATGATATCATCATCATGATATCATCATCATCATCATCTCATCATGATATCATCATCTCATCATGATATCATCATCATCATCATCTCATCATGATATCATCATCATGATATCATCATCATCATCATCTCATCATGATATCATCATCATGATATCATCATCATCTCATCATGATATCATCATCATCATCATCATCTCATCATGATATCATCATCATCATCATCATCATCATCATCATCATCATCATATCATCATGATATCATCATCATGATATCATCATCATCGTCTCATCATGATATCATCATCATCATGATCTCTTCATGATATCATCATTATGATATCATCATCATCGTCTCATCATGATATCATCATCATCATCATCTCATCATGATATCATCATCATGATCATCTCATCATGATATCATCATCATCTCATCATGATATCATCATCATCATCATCTCATAATCATCATCATCATCATCATCTCATCATGATATCATCATCATCATCTCATCATGATATCTTCATCATGATATCATCATCATGATATCATCATCATGATATCATCATCATGATATCATCATCTCATCATGATATCATCATCATGATATCATCATCATGATATCATCATCATCATCTCATCATGATATCATCTCATCATCATCATCATCATCATCATCATCATCATCATCATCATCATCATCATCATCTCATCATGATATCATCATCATCTCATCATGATATCATCATCATCTCATCATGATATCATCATCATGATATCATCATCATGATATCATCATCATGATATCATCATCGACTCATCATGATATCATCATCATCATCATCATCATTATCATCATCATCATATCATCATGATATCATCATCATCATCATCATCATCGTCTCATCATGATATCATCATCATCATGATCTCATCATGATATCATCATCATGATATCATCATCATCGTCTCATCATGATATCATCATCATCATCTCATCATGATATCATCATCATCATCTCATCATCATCATCATCATCATCATCTCATCATGATATCATCATCATCATCTCATCATGATATCATCATCATAATCTCATCATCATCATCATCATCTCATCATGATATCATCATCATCATCTCATCATGATATCATCATCATGATATCATCATCATGATATCATCATCATCATCATCTCATCATGATATCATCATCTCATCATGATATCATCATCATCATCTCATCATGATATCATCATCATGATATCATCATCATCATCATCTCATCATGATATCATCATCATCATCATCATCATCATCTCATCATGATATCATCATCATCATCATCATCATCATCATCATCATCATCATCATCATCATCATATCATCATGATATCATCATCATGATATCATCATCATCGTCTCATCATGATATCATCATCATCATCATCATCTCATCATGATATCATCATCATCATCATCATCATCATCATCATCATCATCATCATCATATCATCATGATATCATCATCATGATATCATCATCATCGTCTCATCATGATATCATCATCATCATGATCTCTTCATGAAATCATCATTATGATATCATCATCATCGTCTCATCATGATATCATCATCATCATCATCTCATCATGATATCATCATCATGATCATCTCATCATGATATCATCATCATCTCATCATGATATCATCATCATCATCTCATAATCATCATCATCATCATCATCGTCTCATCATGATATCATCATCATCATCATCTCATCATGATATCATCATCATGATCATCTCATCATGATATCATCATCATCTCATCATGATATCATCATCATCATCTCATAATCATCATCATCATCATCATCTCATCATGATATCATCATCATCATCTCATCATGATATCTTCATCATGATATCATCATCATGATATCATCATCATCTCATCATGATATCATCTCATCATGATATCATCATCATCATCTCATCATCATCATCATCATCTCATCATCATCATCATCATCATCATCATCATCATCATCATCTCATCATGATATCATCATCATCATCATCATCATCATCATCATCATCATCATCTCATCATGATATCATCATCATGATATCATCATCATCATCGTCTCATCATGATATCATCATCATCATCATCATCTCATCATGATATCATCATCATGATATCATCATCATGATATCATCATCATGATATCATCATCATGATATCATCATCATGATATCATCCTCATGATATCATCATCATCATCTCATCATGATATCATCATCATCTCATCATGATATCATCATCATCTCATCATGATATCATCATCATGATATCATCATCATGATATCATCATCATGATATTATCATCATGATATCATCATCGACTCATCATGATATCATCATCATCATCATTATCATCATCATCATATCATCATGATATCATCATCATCATCATCGTCTCATCATGATATCATCATCATCATGATCTCATCATGATATCATCATCATGATATCATTATCATCGTCTCATCATGATATCATCATCATCTCATCATGATATCATCATCATCATCATCTCATCATGATATCATCATCATCATCTCATCATCATCATCATCATCATCATCATCTCATCATGATATCATCATCATCATCATAATCTCATCATGATATCATCATCATCATCATCATCATCATCATCATCATCATCATCATCATTATCATCTCATCATGATATCATCATCATCATCTCATCATGATATCATCATCATGATATCATCATCATGATATCATCATCATGATATCATCATCATCATCATCTCATCATGATATCATCATCTCATCATGATATCATCATCATCATCATCATCTCATCATGATATCATCATCATGATATCATCATCATCATCATCTCATCATGATATCATCATCATGATATCATCATCATCATCATCTCATCATGATATCATCATCATCATCATCATCTCATCATGATATCATCATCATCATCATCATCATCATCATCTCATCATGATATCATCATCATCATCATCATCTCATCATGATATCATCATCATCATCATCATCATCATCATCATCATCATCATCATCATCATCATATCATCATGATATCATCATCATGATATCATCATCATCGTCTCATCATGATATCATCATCATCATGATCTCTTCATGAAATCATCATTATGATATCATCATCATCGTCTCATCATGATATCATCATCATCATCATCATCTCATCATGATATCATCATCATGATCATCTCATCATGATATCATCATCATCTCATCATGATATCATCATCATCATCATCTCATAATCATCATCATCATCATCATCTCATCATGATATCATCATCATCATCTCATCATGATATCTTCATCATGATATCATCATCATGATATCATCATCTCATCATGATATCATCTCATCATGATATCATCATCATGATATCATCATCATCATCATCATCATCATCATCTCATCATGATATCATCTCATCATGATATCATCATCATCATCATCATCATCATCATCATCTCATCATGATATCATCATCATCTCATCATGATATCATCATCATCTCATCATGATATCATCATCATGATATTATCATCATGATATCATCATCATGATATCATCATCGACTCATCATGATATCATCATCATCATCATTATCATCATCATCATATCATCATGATATCATCATCATCATCATCATCATCGTCTCATCATGATATCATCATCATCATGATCTCATCATGATATCATCATCATGATATCATCATCATGATATCATCATCATCGTCTCATCATGATATCATCATCATCATGATCTCATCATGATATCATAATCATGATATCATCATCATCGTCTCATCATGATATCATCATCATCATCTCATCATCATCTCATCATGAAATCATCATCATCATCATCTCATCATGAAATCATCATCATCATGATATCATCATCATCGTCTCATCGTGATATCATCATCATCATCATCATCATGATCTCATCATCATCATCATCATCATCATCATCATCATCATCATCTCATCATGATATCATCATCATCATCATCATCTCATCATGATATCATCATCATCATCATCTCATCATCATCATCATCATCATCTCATCATGATATCATCATCATGATATCATCATCATGATATCATCATCATGATATCATCATCATGATATCATCAACATCATCATCTCATCATGATATCATCATCTCATCATGATATCATCATCATCATCATCTCATCATGATATCATCATCATGATATCATCATCATCATCATCTCATCATGATATCATCATCATCATCATCTCATCATGATATCATCATCATGATATCATCGTCATCGTCTCATCATGATATCATCATCATCATGATCTCTTCATGAAATCATCATTATGATATCATCATCATCGTCTCATCATGATATCATCATCATCATCATCATCTCATCATGATATCATCATCATGATCATCTCATCATGATATCATCATCATCTCATCATGATATCATCATCATCATCATCTCATAATCATCATCATCATCATCATCTCATCATGATATCATCATCATCATCTCATCATGATATCATCATCATGATATCATCATCTCATCATGATATCATCTCATCATGATATCATCATCATGATATCATCATCATGATATCATCATCATCATCATCATCATCTCATCATGATATCATCTCATCATGATATCATCATCATCATCATCATCATCATCATCATCATCATCATCATCATCATCATCATCATCATCATCATCATCATCTCATCATGATATCATCATCATCTCATCATGATATCATCATCATCTCATCATCATGATATCATCATCATGATATCATCATCATGATATCATCATCATGATATCATCATCATGATATCATCATCATGATATCATCATCATGATATCATCATCGACTCATCATGATATCATCATCATCATCATTATCATCATGATCATATCATCATGATATCATCATCATCATCATCATCATCGTCTCATCATGATATCATCATCATCATGATCTCATCATGATATCATCATCATGATATCATCATCATGATATCATCATCATCGTCTCATCATGATATCATCATCATCATGATCTCATCATGATATCATCATCATGATATCATCATCATCGTCTCATCATGATATCATCATCATCATCTCATCATCATCTCATCATGAAATCATCATCATCATGATATCATCATCATCGTCTCATCATGATATCATCATCATCATCATCATCATCATATCATCATGATCTCATCATCATCATCATCATCGTCTCATCATGATATCATCATCATCATGATCTCATCATGATATCATCATCATGATATCATCATCATCGTCTCATCATGATATCATCATCATCATCTCATCATGATATCATCATCATCATCTCATCATCATCATCATCATCATCATCATCATCTCATCATGATATCATCATCATCATCATCATCATCTCATCATGATATCATCATCATCATCATCTCATCATCATCATCATCATCATCATCATCATCATCATCTCATCATGATATCATCATCATGATATCATCATCATGATATCATCATCATGATATCATCATCATGATATCATCATCATCATCATCATCTCATCATGATATCATCATCTCATCATGATATCATCATCATCATCATCTCATCATGATATCATCATCATGATATCATCATCATCATCATCTCATCATGATATCATCATCATGATATCATCATCATCTCATCATGATATCATCATCATCATCATCATCTCATCATGATATCATCATCATCATCATCATCATCATCATCATCATCATATCATCATGATATCATCATCATGATATCATCATCATCGTCTCATCATGATATCATCATCATCATGATCTCTTCATGATATCATCATTATGATATCATCATCATCGTCTCATCATGATATCATCATCATCATCATCTCATCATGATATCATCATCATGATCATCTCATCATGATATCATCATCATCTCATCATGATATCATCATCATCATCATCTCATAATCATCATCATCATCATCATCATCTCATCATGATATCATCATCATCATCTCATCATGATATCTTCATCATGATATCATCATCATGATATCATCATCTCATCATGATATCATCTCATCATGATATCATCATCATGATATCATCATCATCATCATCATCTCATCATGATATCATCTCATCATGATATCATCATCATCATCATCATCATCATCATCATCATCATCTCATCATGATATCATCATCATCTCATCATGATATCATCATCATCTCATCATGATATCATCATCATGATATCATCATCATGATATCATCATCATGATATCATCATCATGATATCATCATCGACTCATCATGATATCATCATCATCATCATTATCATCATGATCATATCATCATGATATCATCATCATCATCATCATCATCATCGTCTCATCATGATATCATCATCATCATGATCTCATCATGATATCATCATCATGATATCATCATCATGATATCATCATCATCGTCTCATCATGATATCATCATCATCATGATCTCATCATGATATCATCATCATGATATCATCATCATCGTCTCATCATGATATCATCATCATCATCTCATCATCATCTCATCATGAAATCATCATCATCATGATATCATCATCATCGTCTCATCATGATATCATCATCATCATCATCATCATCATCATCATCATCATCATCATATCATCATGATCTCATCATCATCATCATCATCGTCTCATCATGATATCATCATCATCATGATCTCATCATGATATCATCATCATGATATCATCATCATCGTCTCATCATGATATCATCATCATCATCTCATCATGATATCATCATCATCATCTCATCATCATCATCATCATCATCATCATCATCTCATCATGATATCATCATCATCATCATCATCATCTCATCATGATATCATCATCATCATCATCTCATCATCATCATCATCATCATCATCATCATCTCATCATGATATCATCATCATGATATCATCATCATGATATCATCATCATGATATCATCATCATCATCATCTCATCATGATATCATCATCTCATCATGATATCATCATCATCATCATCATCTCATCATGATATCATCATCATGATATCATCATCATCATCATCTCATCATGATATCATCATCATGATATCATCATCATCTCATCATGATATCATCATCATCATCATCATCTCATCATGATATCATCATCATCATCATCATCATCATCATCATCATCATCATATCATCATGATATCATCATCATGATATCATCATCATCGTCTCATCATGATATCATCATCATCATGATCTCTTCATGATATCATCATTATGATATCATCATCATCGTCTCATCATGATATCATCATCATCATCATCTCATCATGATATCATCATCATGATCATCTCATCATGATATCATCATCATCTCATCATGATATCATCATCATCATCATCTCATAATCATCATCATCATCATCATCTCATCATGATATCATCATCATCATCTCATCATGATATCTTCATCATGATATCATCATCATGATATCATCATCTCATCATAATATCATCTCATCATGATAGCATCATCATGATATCATCATCATGATATCATCATCATCATCTCATCATGATATCATCTCATCATCATCATCATCATCATCATCATCATCATCATCATCATCATCATCATCTCATCATGATATCATCATCATCTCATCATGATATCATCATCATCTCATCATGATATCATCATCATGATATCATCATCGACTCATCATGATATCATCATCGACTCATCATGATATCATCATCATCATCATTATCATCATCATCATATCATCATGATATCATCATCATCATCATCATCATCGTCTCATCATGATATCATCATCATCATGATCTCATCATGATATCATCATCATGATATCATCATCATCGTCTCATCATGATATCATCATCATCATCTCATCATGATATCATCATCATCATCTCATCATCATCATCATCATCTCATCATGAGATCATCATCATCATCATCATCTCATCATGATATCATCATCATAATCTCATCATCATCATCATCATCTCATCATGATATCATCATCATCATCTCATCATGATATCATCATCATGATATCATCATCATGATATCATCATCATCATCATCTCATCATGATATCATCATCTCATCATGATATCATCATCATCATCTCATCATGATATCATCATTATGATATCATCATCATCATCATCTCATCATGATATCATCATCATCATCATCATCTCATCATGATATCATCATCATCATCATCATCATCATCATCATCATCATCATATCATCATGATATCATCATCATGATATCATCATCATCGTCTCATCATGATATCATCATCATCATCATCATCTCATCATGATATCATCATCATCATCATCATCATCATCATCATCATCATCATCATCATCATATCATCATGATATCATCATCATGATATCATCATCATCGTCTCATCATGATATCATCATCATCATGATCTCTTCATGAAATCATCATTATGATATCATCATCATCGTCTCATCATGATATCATCATCATCATCATCTCATCATGATATCATCATCATGATCATCTCATCATGATATCATCATCATCTCATCATGATATCATCATCATCATCTCATAATCATCATCATCATCATCATCTCATCATGATATCATCATCATCATCTCATCATGATATCATCTCATCATGATATCATCATCATCATCTCATCATCATCATCATCATCTCATCATCATCATCATCATCATCATCATCATCATCATCATCATCTCATCATGATATCATCATCATCATCATCATCATCATCATCATCATCATCATCATCATCATCATCTCATCATGATATCATCATCATGATATCATCATCATCATCGTCTCATCATGATATCATCATCATCATCATCTCATCATGATATCATCATCATGATATCATCATCATGATATCATCATCATGATATCATCCTCATGATATCATCATCATCATCTCATCATGATATCATCATCATCTCATCATGATATCATCATCATCTCATCATGATATCATCATCATGATATCATCATCATGATATCATCATCATGATATCATCATCATGATATCATCATCATGATATCATCATCGACTCATCATGATATCATCATCATCATCATTATCATCATCATCATATCATCATGATATCATCATCATCATCATCATCGTCTCATCATGATATCATCATCATCATGATCTCATCATGATATCATCATCATGATATCATCATCATCGTCTCATCATGATATCATCATCATCATCTCATCATGATATCATCATCATCATCTCATCATCATCATCATCATCATCTCATCATGATATCATCATCATCATCATCATCATCTCATCATGATATCATCATCATAATCTCATCATCATCATCATCATCTCATCATGATATCATCATCATCATCTCATCATGATATCATCATCATGATATCATCATCATGATATCATCATCATCATCATCATCTCATCATGATATCATCATCATCATCTCATCATGATATCATCATCATGATATCATCATCATCATCATCTCATCATGATATCATCATCATCATCATCATCATCATCATCATCATCATCATCATCATGATATCATCATCATGATATCATCATCATCGTCTCATCATGATATCATCATCATCATGATCTCTTCATGAAATCATCATTATGATATCATCATCATCGTCTCATCATGATATCATCATCATGATCATCTCATCATGATCATCTCATCATGATATCATCATCATCTCATCATGATATCATCATCATCATCTCATAATCATCATCATCATCATCATCTCATCATGATATCATCATCTCATCATGATATCTTCATCATGATATCATCATCATGATATCATCATCATCTCATCATGATATCATCTCATCATGATATCATCATCATCATCTCATCATCATCATCATCATCTCATCATCATCATCATCATCATCATCATCATCATCATCATCATCTCATCATGATATCATCATCATCATCATCATCATCATCATCATCTCATCATGATATCATCATCATGATATCATCATCATCATCGTCTCATCATGATATCATCATCATCATCATCTCATCATGATATCATCATCATGATATCATCATCATGATATCATCATCATGATATCATCATCATAATATCATCATCATGATATCATCCTCATGATATCATCATCATCATCTCATCATGATATCATCATCATGATATCATCATCATCGTCTCATCATGATATCATCATCATCATCATCATCTCATCATGATATCATCATCATAATCATCTCATCATGATATCATCATCATGATATCATCATCATCATCATCATCATCTCATCATGATATCATCATCATCATCTCATCATGATATCATCATCATGATATCATCATCATCATCATCATCTCATCATGATATCATCATCATGATATCATCATCATGATATCATCATCATGATATCATCCTCACGATATCATCATCATCTTCTCATCATGATATCATCATCATGATATCATCATCATCGTCACATCATGATATCATCATCATCATCATCATCTCATCATGATATCATCATCATAATCATCTCATCATGATATCATCATCATGATATCATCATCATCATCATCATCATCATCTCATCATGATATCATCATCATCATCTCATCATGATATCATCATCATGATATCATCATCATCATCATCTCATCATGATATCAACATCATGATATCATCATCATCATCATCCTCATCTCATCATGATATCAACATCATGATATCATCATCATCATCATCCTCATCTCATCATGATATCATCATCGCATCATGATATCATCATCATCATCATCTCATCATGATATCTTCATTATCTCATCATGATATCTTCATTATCTCATCATGATATCATCATCATCTCATCATGATATCATCATCATCATCTCATCATGATATCATCATCATCATCTCATCATGATATCATCATCATCTCATCATCATCATCATCATCATCATCATCATCATCATCATCATCTCATCATGATATCATCATCATCATCTCATCATGATATCATCATCATGATATCATCATCATCATCATCATCTCATCATGATATCATCATCATCATGATCTCTTCATGATATCATCATTATGATATCATCATCATCGTCTCTTCATGATATCATCATCATCATCATCTCATCAAGATATCATCATCATGATATCATCATCATCATCATCATCTCATCATGATATCATCATCATCATGATCTCTTCATGATATCATCATTATGATATCATCATCATCGTCTCTTCATGATATCATCATCATCATCATCTCATCAAGATATCATCATCATGATCATCTCATCATGATATCATCATCATCTCATCATGATATCATCATCATCATCTCATCATCATCAATCATCATCATCATCTCATCATGATATCATCATCATCATCTCATCATCTCATCATCATCATCATCATCATCATCTCATCATGATATCATCATCATCATCATCATCATCATCTCATCATGATATCATCATCATGATATCATCATCATCATCGTCTTATCATGATATCATCATCATCATCATCATCTCATCATGATATCATCATCATCATCTCATCATGATATCATCATCATGATCATCTCATCATGATATCATCATCATGATATCATCATCATGATATCATCATCATGATATCATCATCATCATCATCATCATCTCATCATGATATCATCATCATGATATCATCATCATCGTATCATCATCATCTCATCATGATATCATCATCATGATATCATCATCATCATCATCATCATCATCTCATCATGATATCATCATCATCATCTAATCATGATATCATCATCATGATATCATCATCTCATCATGATATCAACATCATGATATCATCATCATCATCTCATCATGATATCATCATCATCATCATCTCATCATTATATCATCATCATGATATCATCATCATCATCATCTCATCATGATATCTTCATTATCTCATCATGATATCTTCATTATCTCATCATGATATCATCATCATCTCATCATGATATCATCATCATCATCTCATCATGATATCATCATCATCATCATCTCATCATGATATCATCATCATCATCATCATCTCATCATGATATCATCATCATCATCATCTCATCATGATATCATCATCATCATCATCATCATCATCATCATCATCATCATCATCTCATCATGATATCATCATCATCATCCTCATCATCATCATCATCATCATCATCATCATCATCATCTCATCATGATATCATCATCATCAGCTCATCATGATATCATCATCATCTCATCATATCATCATCATCATCATCATCATCATCATCATCATCATCATCATCATCTCATCATGATATCATCATAATCATCTCATCATGATATCATCATCATCATCATAATCTCATCATGATATCATCATCATCTCTTTATGATATCATCATCATCTCTTTATGATATCATCATCATCATCTCATCATGATATCATCATCATCTCATCATGATATCATCATCATCTCATCATGATATCATCATCATGATATCATCATCATCGTCTCATCATGATATCATCATCATCATCATCTCATCATGATATCATCATCATAATCATCTCTTCATGATATCATCATCATGATATCATCATCATCATCATCATCTCATCATGATATCATCATCATCATCTCATCATGATATCATCATCATGATATCATCATCATGATATAATCATCATCATCATCATCATCTCATCATGATATCATTTCATCATCATCATCATCATCATCATCATCATCATCTCATCATGATATCAACATCATGATATCATCATCATCATCATCTCATCATGATATCATCATCATGATATCATCATCATGATATCATCATCATCATCATCTCATCATGATATCAACATCATGATATCATCATCATCGTCATCATCTCATCATGATATCATCATCATCATCATCTCATCATTATATCATCATCATCTCATCATGATATCTTCATTATCTCATCATGATATCATCATCATCTCATCATGATATCATCATCATCATCTCATCATGATATCATCATCATCATCTCATCATTATATCATCATCATCTCATCATGATATCATCGTCATCATCTCATCATGATATCATCATCATCATCTCATCATTATATCATCATCATCTCATCATGATATCTTCATTATCTCATCATGATATCATCATCATCTCATCATGATATCATCATCATCTCATCATGATATCATCATCATCATCTCATCATGATATCATCATCATCATCATAATCATCATCATCTCATCATGATATCATCATCATCATCTCAACATGATATCATCATTATGATATCATCATTATGATATCATCATCATCATCATCATCATCATCATCATCATCATCATCATCGTCATCATCATCATATCATCATGATATCATCATCATGATATCATCATCATTGTCTCATCATGATATCATCATCATCATCATCATCTCATCATGATATCATCATCATAATCATCTCATCATGATATCATCATCATGATATCATCATCATCTCATCATCATATCATCATCATCATAAACATCTCATCATGATATCATCATCATCATCATCATCATAATCTCATCATGATATCATCATCATCATCATCATCATCATCATCATCATCATCTCATCATGACATCATCATTATGATATCATCATCATGATATCATCATCATCATCATCATCATCTCATCATGAAATCATCATCATCATGATATCATCATCATCGTCTCATCATGATATCATCATCATCATCTCATCATGATATCATCATCATGATATCATCATCATCATCATCATCATCATCATCATCATATCATCATGATATCATCATCATGATATCATCATCATCGTCTCATCATGATATCATCATCATCATGATCTCTTCATGATATCATCATTATGATATCATCATCATCGTCTCATCATGATATCATCATCATCATCATCTCATCATGATATCATCATCATGATCATCTCATCATGATATCATCATCATCTCATCATGATATCATCATCATCATCTCATCATCATCATCATCATCATCTCATCATGATATCATCATCATCATCTCATCATGATATCTTCATCATGATATCATCATCATGATATCATCATCATCATCATGATATCATCTCATCATGATATCATCATCATGATATCATCATCATCATCATCATCATCATCATCATCATCATCATCATCTCATCATGATATCATCATCATCATCTCATCATGATATCATCATCATCATCATCTCATCATGATATCATCATCATCATCTCATCATGATATCATCATCACCATCATCATCTCATCATCATCTCATCATGATATCATCATCATCTCATCATGATATCATCATCATCATCATCATCATCATCATGATATCATCATGATATCATCATGATATCATCATCATGATATCATCATCATGATATCATCATCATCGTCTCATCATGATATCATCATCATCATGATCTCATCATGATATCATCATCGTGATATCATCATCATCGTCTCATCATGATATCATCATCATCATCTCATCATCATCTCATCATGAAATCATCATCATCATGATATCATTATCATCGTCTCATCATGATATCATCATCATCATCATCATCATATCATCATGATATCATCATCATGATATCATCATCATCGTCTCATCATGATATCATCATCATCATGATATCATCATCATCGTCTCATCATGATATCATCATCATCATCTCATCATGATATCATCATCATCATCTCATCATCATCATCATCATCATCATCATCATCATCTCATCATGATATCATCATCATCATCATCATCATCTCATCATGATATCATCATCATGATATCATCATCATCTCATCATGATATCATCATCATCATCTCATCATCATCATCATCATCATCATCATCTCATCATGATGTCATCATCATCATCTCATCATCATCATCATCATAATCATCATCTCATCATGATATCATCATCATCATCTCATCATGATATCATCATCATGATATCATCATCATGATATCATCATCATGATATCATCATCATCATCATCATCATCATCTCATCATGATATCATCATCTGATCATGATATCATCATCATCATCTCATCATGATGTCATCATCATCATCATCTCATCATGATATCATCATCATGATATCATCATCATGATATCATCATCATTCTCATCATCTCATCATGATATCATCATCTCATCATGATATCATCATCATCATCATCTCATCATGATATCATCATCATGATATCATCATCATGATATCATCATCATTCTCATCATCTCATCATGATATCATCATCTCATCATGATATCATCATCATCATCTCATCATGATATCATCATCATGATATCATCATCATCATCATCATCATCTCATCATGATATCATCATCATCATCATAAACATCTCATCATGATATCATCATCATCATCATCATAATCTCATCATGATATCATCATCATCATCATCATCATCATCATCATCATCATCATTATCATCTCATCATGATATCATCATCATCTCATCATGATATCTTCATTATCTCATCATGATATCATCATCATCTCATCATGATATCATCATCATCTCATCATGATATCATCATCATCATCTCATCATGATATCATCATCATGATATCATCATCATCATCATCTCATCATGATATCATCATCATCATCATCATCTCATCATGATATCATCATCATGATATCATCATCATGATATAATCATCATCATCATCATCATCATCTCATCATGATATCATTTCATCATCATCATCATCATCATCATCATCATCATCATCATCATCTCATCATGATATCAACATCATGATATCATCATCATCATCATCTCATCATGATATCATCATCATGATATCATCATCATGATATCATCATCATCATCATCTCATCATGATATCAACATCATGATATCATCATCATCGTCATCATCTCATCATGATATCATCATCATCATCATCTCATCATTATATCATCATCATCTCATCATGATATCTTCATTATCTCATCATGATATCATCATCATCTCATCATGATATCATCATCATCATCTCATCATGATATCATCATCATCATCTCATCATTATATCATCATCATCTCATCATGATATCATCGTCATCATCTCATCATGATATCATCATCATCATCTCATCATTATATCATCATCATCTCATCATGATATCTTCATTATCTCATCATGATATCATCATCATCTCATCATGATATCATCATCATCTCATCATGATATCATCATCATCATCTCATCATGATATCATCATCATCATCATAATCATCATCATCTCATCATGATATCATCATCATCATCTCAACATGATATCATCATTATGATATCATCATTATGATATCATCATCATCATCATCATCATCATCATCATCATCATCATCATCATCATCATCATCGTCATCATCATCATATCATCATGATATCATCATCATGATATCATCATCATTGTCTCATCATGATATCATCATCATCATCATCATCTCATCATGATATCATCATCATAATCATCTCATCATGATATCATCATCATGATATCATCATCATCTCATCATCATATCATCATCATCATAAACATCTCATCATGATATCATCGTCATCATCATCATAATCTCATCATGATATCATCATCATCATCATCATCATCATCATCATCATCATCATCTCATCATGACATCATCATTATGATATCATCATCATGATATCATCATCATCATCATCATCATCTCATCATGAAATCATCATCATCATGATATCATCATCATCGTCTCATCATGATATCATCATCATCATCTCATCATGATATCATCATCATGATATCATCATCATCATCATCATCATCATCATCATCATCATCATATCATCATGATATCATCATCATGATATCATCATCATCGTCTCATCATGATATCATCATCATCATGATCTCTTCATGATATCATCATTATGATATCATCATCATCGTCTCATCATGATATCATCATCATCATCATCTCATCATGATATCATCATCATGATCATCTCATCATGATATCATCATCATCTCATCATGATATCATCATCATCATCTCATCATCATCATCATCATCATCTCATCATGATATCATCATCATCATCTCATCATGATATCTTCATCATGATATCATCATCATGATATCATCATCATCATCATGATATCATCTCATCATGATATCATCATCATGATATCATCATCATCATCATCATCTCATCATGATATCATCATCATCATCTCATCATGATATCATCATCATCATCATCTCATCATGATATCATCATCATCATCTCATCATGATATCATCATCACCATCATCATCTCATCATCATCTCATCATGATATCATCATCATCTCATCATGATATCATCATCATCATCATCATCATCATGATATCATCATGATATCATCATGATATCATCATCATGATATCATCATCATGATATCATCATCATCGTCTCATCATGATATCATCATCATCATGATCTCATCATGATATCATCATCATGATATCATCATCATCGTCTCATCATGATATCATCATCATCATCTCATCATCATCTCATCATGAAATCATCATCATCATGATATCATTATCATCGTCTCATCATGATATCATCATCATCATCATATCATCATGATATCATCATCATGATATCATCATCATCGTCTCATCATGATATCATCATCATCATGATCTCATCATGATATCATCATCATGATATCATCATCATCGTCTCATCATGATATCATCATCATCATCTCATCATGATATCATCATCATCATCTCATCATCATCATCATCATCATCATCATCATCATCATCTCATCATGATATCATCATCATCATCATCATCATCTCATCATGATATCATCATCATGATATCATCATCATCATCTCATCATGATATCATCATCATCATCTCATCATCATCATCATCATCATCATCATCATCATCTCATCATGATGTCATCATCATCATCTCATCATCATCATCATCATCATCATCATCTCATCATGATATCATCATCATCATCTCATCATGATATCATCATCATGATATCATCATCATGATATCATCATCATGATATCATCATCATCATCATCATCATCTCATCATGATATCATCATCTGATCATGATATCATCATCATCATCATCTCATCATGATGTCATCATCATCATCATCTCATCATGATATCATCATCTCATCATGATATCATCATCATCATCTCATCATGATATCATCATCATGATATCATCATCATCATCATCATCATCTCATCATGATATCATCATCATCATCATAAACATCTCATCATGATATCATCATCATCATCATAATCTCATCATGATATCATCATCATCATCATCATCATCATCATCATTATCATCTCATCATGATATCATCATCATCTCATCATGATATCTTCATTATCTCATCATGATATCATCATCATCTCATCATGATATCATCATCATCATCATCATCATCTCATCATGATATCATCATCATGATATCATCATCATCATCTCATCATGATATCATCATCATCATCTCATCATCATCATCATCATCATCATCATCATCATCATCTCATCATGATGTCATCATCATCATCTCATCATCATCATCATCATCATCATCATCTCATCATGATATCATCATCATCATCTCATCATGATATCATCATCATGATATCATCATCATGATATCATCATCATGATATCATCATCATCATCATCATCATCTCATCATGATATCATCATCTGATCATGATATCATCATCATCATCTCATCATGATGTCATCATCATCATCATCTCATCATGATATCATCATCTCATCATGATATCATCATCATCATCTCATCATGATATCATCATCATGATATCATCATCATCATCATCATCATCTCATCATGATATCATCATCATCATCATAAACATCTCATCATGATATCATCATCATCATCATAATCTCATCATGATATCATCATCATCATCATCATCATCATCATCATCATCATCATTATCATCTCATCATGATATCATCATCATCTCATCATGATATCTTCATTATCTCATCATGATATCATCATCATCTCATCATGATATCATCATCATCTCATCATGATATCATCATCATCATCTCATCATGATATCATCATCATGATATCATCATCATCATCATCATCTCATCATGATATCATCATCATCATCTCATCATGATATCATCATCATGATATCATCATCATCATCATCATCTCATCATGATATCATCATCATCATCATCATCATAAACATCTCATCATGATATCATCATCATCATCATCTCATCATGATATCATCATCATAAACATCTCATCATGATATCATCATCATCATCATCTCATCATGATATCATCATCATCTCATCATGATATCATCATCATGATATCATCATCATGATATCATCATCATGATATCATCATCATCATCATCTCATCATGATATCATCATCATGATATCATCATCATCGTCTCATCATGATATCATCATCATCATCATCTCATCATGATATCATCATCATGATATCATCATCATCATCATCATCATCATCATAATCATCATCATGATATCATCATCATCATCATCATCATCATCATCATCATCATAATCATCATCATCATCATATCATCATGATATCATCATCATGATATCATCATCGTCGTCTCATCATGATATCATCATCATCATGATCTCTTCATGATATCATCATTATGATATCATCATCATCGTCTCTTCATGATATCATCATCATCATCATCTCATCATGATATCATCATCATAAACATCTCATCATGATATCATCATCATCATCATCTCATCATGATATCATCATCATCATCATCATCATCATCATCATCATCATCATCATCATCATCATCATCATCATCTCATCATGATATCATCATCATGATATCATCATCATGATATCATCATCATCATCATCATCATCTCATCATGATATCATCATCATGATATCATCATCATCGTCTCATCATGATATCATCATCATCATCATCATCTCATCATGATATCATCATCATGATATCATCATCGTCGTCTCATCATGATATCATCATCATCATGATCTCTTCATGATATCATCATTATGATATCATCATCATCGTCTCTTCATGATATCATCATCATCATCATCTCATCATGATATCATCATCATCATCATCTCATCATGATATCATCATCATCTCATCATGATATCATCATCATCATCTCATCATCATCATCATCATCATCATCATCATCATCATCATCTCATCATGATATCATCATCATCATCTCATCATCTCATCATCATCATCATCATCATCATCATCTCATCATGATATCATCATCATCATCTCATCATGATATCATCATCATGATATCATCATCATCATCGTCTCATCATGATATCATCATCATCATCGTCTCATCATGATATCATCATCATCATCATCTCATCATGATATCATCATCATGATATCATCATCATCATCGTCTCATCATCATGATCATCTCATCATGATATCATCATCATGATATCATCATCATGATATCATCATCATGATATCATCATCATCATCTCATCATGATATCATCTTCATGATATCATCATCATCGTCTCATCATGATATCATCATCATCATCATCTCATCATGATATCATCATCATAATCATCTCATCATGATATCATCATCATGATATCATCATCATCATCATCATTATCATCATCTCATCATGATATCATCATCATCATCTAATCATGATATCATCATCATGATATCATCATCATCATTTCATCATGATATCAACATCATGATATCATCATCATCATCATCACCTCATCATGATATCATCATCATCATCATCTCATCATGATATCATCATCATGATATCATCATCATCATCATCATCTCATCATGATATCATCATCATCTCATCATGATATCATCATCATCATCTCATCATGATATCATCATCATCATCTCATCATGATATCATCATCATCATCTCATCGTGATATCATCATCATCTCATCATGATATCATCATCATGATATCATCATCATCGTCTCATCATGATATCATCATCATCATCATCTCATCATGATATCATCATCATAATCATCTCTTCATGATATCATCATCATGATATCATCATCATCATCATCATCATCATCATCTCATCATGATATCATCATCATCATCTCATCATGATATCATCATCATGATATAATCATCATCATCTCATCATGATATCATTTCATCATCATCATCATCATCATCATCATCATCATCATCATCATCATCATCATCTCATCATGATATCAACATCATGATATCATCATCATCATCATCATCATCTCATCATGATATCATCATCTGATCATGATATCATCATCATCATCTCATCATGATGTCATCATCATGATATCATCATCATCATCATCTCATCATGATATCATCATCATGATATCATCATCATCTCATCATGATATCATCATCATCATCATCATCTCATCATGATATCATCATCATCATCATCATCATCATCATCATCATCATCATATCATCATGATATCATCATCATGATATCATCATCATCGTCTCATCATGATATCATCATCATCATGATCTCTTCATGATATCATCATTATGATATCATCATCATCGTCTCATCATGATATCATCATCATCATCATCTCATCATGATATCATCATCATGATCATCTCATCATGATATCATCATCATCTCATCATGATATCATCATCATCATCATCTCATAATCATCATCATCATCATCATCTCATCATGATATCATCATCATCATCTCATCATGATATCTTCATCATGATATCATCATCATGATATCATCATCATGATATCATCATCATGATATCATCATCTCATCATGATATCATCATCATGATATCATCATCATGATATCATCATCATCATCTCATCATGATATCATCTCATCATCATCATCATCATCATCATCATCATCATCATCATCATCATCATCATCATCTCATCATGATATCATCATCATCTCATCATGATATCATCATCATCTCATCATGATATCATCATCATGATATCATCATCATGATATCATCATCATGATATCATCATCGACTCATCATGATATCATCATCATCATCATCATCATTATCATCATCATCATATCATCATGATATCATCATCATCATCATCATCATCGTCTCATCATGATATCATCATCATCATGATCTCATCATGATATCATCATCATGATATCATCATCATCGTCTCATCATGATATCATCATCATCATCTCATCATGATATCATCATCATCATCTCATCATCATCATCATCATCATCATCTCATCATGATATCATCATCATCATCTCATCATGATATCATCATCATAATCTCATCATCATCATCATCATCTCATCATGATATCATCATCATCATCTCATCATGATATCATCATCATGATATCATCATCATGATATCATCATCATCATCATCTCATCATGATATCATCATCTCATCATGATATCATCATCATCATCTCATCATGATATCATCATCATGATATCATCATCATCATCATCTCATCATGATATCATCATCATCATCATCATCATCATCTCATCATGATATCATCATCATCATCATCATCATCATCATCATCATCATCATCATCATCATCATATCATCATGATATCATCATCATGATATCATCATCATCGTCTCATCATGATATCATCATCATCATCATCATCTCATCATGATATCATCATCATCATCATCATCATCATCATCATCATCATCATCATCATATCATCATGATATCATCATCATGATATCATCATCATCGTCTCATCATGATATCATCATCATCATGATCTCTTCATGAAATCATCATTATGATATCATCATCATCGTCTCATCATGATATCATCATCATCATCATCTCATCATGATATCATCATCATGATCATCTCATCATGATATCATCATCATCTCATCATGATATCATCATCATCATCTCATAATCATCATCATCATCATCATCGTCTCATCATGATATCATCATCATCATCATCTCATCATGATATCATCATCATGATCATCTCATCATGATATCATCATCATCTCATCATGATATCATCATCATCATCTCATAATCATCATCATCATCATCATCTCATCATGATATCATCATCATCATCTCATCATGATATCTTCATCATGATATCATCATCATGATATCATCATCATCTCATCATGATATCATCTCATCATGATATCATCATCATCATCTCATCATCATCATCATCATCTCATCATCATCATCATCATCATCATCATCATCATCATCATCTCATCATGATATCATCATCATCATCATCATCATCATCATCATCATCATCATCTCATCATGATATCATCATCATGATATCATCATCATCATCGTCTCATCATGATATCATCATCATCATCATCATCTCATCATGATATCATCATCATGATATCATCATCATGATATCATCATCATGATATCATCATCATGATATCATCATCATGATATCATCCTCATGATATCATCATCATCATCTCATCATGATATCATCATCATCTCATCATGATATCATCATCATCTCATCATGATATCATCATCATGATATCATCATCATGATATCATCATCATGATATTATCATCATGATATCATCATCGACTCATCATGATATCATCATCATCATCATTATCATCATCATCATATCATCATGATATCATCATCATCATCATCGTCTCATCATGATATCATCATCATCATGATCTCATCATGATATCATCATCATGATATCATTATCATCGTCTCATCATGATATCATCATCATCTCATCATGATATCATCATCATCATCATCTCATCATGATATCATCATCATCATCTCATCATCATCATCATCATCATCATCATCTCATCATGATATCATCATCATCATCATAATCTCATCATGATATCATCATCATCATCATCATCATCATCATCATCATCATCATCATCATTATCATCTCATCATGATATCATCATCATCATCTCATCATGATATCATCATCATGATATCATCATCATGATATCATCATCATGATATCATCATCATCATCATCTCATCATGATATCATCATCTCATCATGATATCATCATCATCATCATCATCTCATCATGATATCATCATCATGATATCATCATCATCATCATCTCATCATGATATCATCATCATGATATCATCATCATCATCATCTCATCATGATATCATCATCATCATCATCATCTCATCATGATATCATCATCATCATCATCATCATCATCATCTCATCATGATATCATCATCATCATCATCATCTCATCATGATATCATCATCATCATCATCATCATCATCATCATCATCATCATCATCATCATCATATCATCATGATATCATCATCATGATATCATCATCATCGTCTCATCATGATATCATCATCATCATGATCTCTTCATGAAATCATCATTATGATATCATCATCATCGTCTCATCATGATATCATCATCATCATCATCATCTCATCATGATATCATCATCATGATCATCTCATCATGATATCATCATCATCTCATCATGATATCATCATCATCATCATCTCATAATCATCATCATCATCATCATCTCATCATGATATCATCATCATCATCTCATCATGATATCTTCATCATGATATCATCATCATGATATCATCATCTCATCATGATATCATCTCATCATGATATCATCATCATGATATCATCATCATCATCATCATCATCATCATCTCATCATGATATCATCTCATCATGATATCATCATCATCATCATCATCATCATCATCATCTCATCATGATATCATCATCATCTCATCATGATATCATCATCATCTCATCATGATATCATCATCATGATATTATCATCATGATATCATCATCATGATATCATCATCGACTCATCATGATATCATCATCATCATCATTATCATCATCATCATATCATCATGATATCATCATCATCATCATCATCATCGTCTCATCATGATATCATCATCATCATGATCTCATCATGATATCATCATCATGATATCATCATCATGATATCATCATCATCGTCTCATCATGATATCATCATCATCATGATCTCATCATGATATCATAATCATGATATCATCATCATCGTCTCATCATGATATCATCATCATCATCTCATCATCATCTCATCATGAAATCATCATCATCATCATCTCATCATGAAATCATCATCATCATGATATCATCATCATCGTCTCATCGTGATATCATCATCATCATCATCATCATGATCTCATCATCATCATCATCATCATCATCATCATCATCATCATCTCATCATGATATCATCATCATCATCATCATCTCATCATGATATCATCATCATCATCATCTCATCATCATCATCATCATCATCTCATCATGATATCATCATCATGATATCATCATCATGATATCATCATCATGATATCATCATCATGATATCATCAACATCATCATCTCATCATGATATCATCATCTCATCATGATATCATCATCATCATCATCTCATCATGATATCATCATCATGATATCATCATCATCATCATCTCATCATGATATCATCATCATCATCATCTCATCATGATATCATCATCATGATATCATCGTCATCGTCTCATCATGATATCATCATCATCATGATCTCTTCATGAAATCATCATTATGATATCATCATCATCGTCTCATCATGATATCATCATCATCATCATCATCTCATCATGATATCATCATCATGATCATCTCATCATGATATCATCATCATCTCATCATGATATCATCATCATCATCATCTCATAATCATCATCATCATCATCATCTCATCATGATATCATCATCATCATCTCATCATGATATCATCATCATGATATCATCATCTCATCATGATATCATCTCATCATGATATCATCATCATGATATCATCATCATGATATCATCATCATCATCATCATCATCTCATCATGATATCATCTCATCATGATATCATCATCATCATCATCATCATCATCATCATCATCATCATCATCATCATCATCATCATCATCATCATCATCATCTCATCATGATATCATCATCATCTCATCATGATATCATCATCATCTCATCATCATGATATCATCATCATGATATCATCATCATGATATCATCATCATGATATCATCATCATGATATCATCATCATGATATCATCATCATGATATCATCATCGACTCATCATGATATCATCATCATCATCATTATCATCATGATCATATCATCATGATATCATCATCATCATCATCATCATCGTCTCATCATGATATCATCATCATCATGATCTCATCATGATATCATCATCATGATATCATCATCATGATATCATCATCATCGTCTCATCATGATATCATCATCATCATGATCTCATCATGATATCATCATCATGATATCATCATCATCGTCTCATCATGATATCATCATCATCATCTCATCATCATCTCATCATGAAATCATCATCATCATGATATCATCATCATCGTCTCATCATGATATCATCATCATCATCATCATCATCATATCATCATGATCTCATCATCATCATCATCATCGTCTCATCATGATATCATCATCATCATGATCTCATCATGATATCATCATCATGATATCATCATCATCGTCTCATCATGATATCATCATCATCATCTCATCATGATATCATCATCATCATCTCATCATCATCATCATCATCATCATCATCATCTCATCATGATATCATCATCATCATCATCATCATCTCATCATGATATCATCATCATCATCATCTCATCATCATCATCATCATCATCATCATCATCATCATCTCATCATGATATCATCATCATGATATCATCATCATGATATCATCATCATGATATCATCATCATGATATCATCATCATCATCATCATCTCATCATGATATCATCATCTCATCATGATATCATCATCATCATCATCTCATCATGATATCATCATCATGATATCATCATCATCATCATCTCATCATGATATCATCATCATGATATCATCATCATCTCATCATGATATCATCATCATCATCATCATCTCATCATGATATCATCATCATCATCATCATCATCATCATCATCATCATATCATCATGATATCATCATCATGATATCATCATCATCGTCTCATCATGATATCATCATCATCATGATCTCTTCATGATATCATCATTATGATATCATCATCATCGTCTCATCATGATATCATCATCATCATCATCTCATCATGATATCATCATCATGATCATCTCATCATGATATCATCATCATCTCATCATGATATCATCATCATCATCATCTCATAATCATCATCATCATCATCATCATCTCATCATGATATCATCATCATCATCTCATCATGATATCTTCATCATGATATCATCATCATGATATCATCATCTCATCATGATATCATCTCATCATGATATCATCATCATGATATCATCATCATCATCATCATCTCATCATGATATCATCTCATCATGATATCATCATCATCATCATCATCATCATCATCATCATCATCTCATCATGATATCATCATCATCTCATCATGATATCATCATCATCTCATCATGATATCATCATCATGATATCATCATCATGATATCATCATCATGATATCATCATCATGATATCATCATCGACTCATCATGATATCATCATCATCATCATTATCATCATGATCATATCATCATGATATCATCATCATCATCATCATCATCATCGTCTCATCATGATATCATCATCATCATGATCTCATCATGATATCATCATCATGATATCATCATCATGATATCATCATCATCGTCTCATCATGATATCATCATCATCATGATCTCATCATGATATCATCATCATGATATCATCATCATCGTCTCATCATGATATCATCATCATCATCTCATCATCATCTCATCATGAAATCATCATCATCATGATATCATCATCATCGTCTCATCATGATATCATCATCATCATCATCATCATCATCATCATCATCATCATCATATCATCATGATCTCATCATCATCATCATCATCGTCTCATCATGATATCATCATCATCATGATCTCATCATGATATCATCATCATGATATCATCATCATCGTCTCATCATGATATCATCATCATCATCTCATCATGATATCATCATCATCATCTCATCATCATCATCATCATCATCATCATCATCTCATCATGATATCATCATCATCATCATCATCATCTCATCATGATATCATCATCATCATCATCTCATCATCATCATCATCATCATCATCATCATCTCATCATGATATCATCATCATGATATCATCATCATGATATCATCATCATGATATCATCATCATCATCATCTCATCATGATATCATCATCTCATCATGATATCATCATCATCATCATCATCTCATCATGATATCATCATCATGATATCATCATCATCATCATCTCATCATGATATCATCATCATGATATCATCATCATCTCATCATGATATCATCATCATCATCATCATCTCATCATGATATCATCATCATCATCATCATCATCATCATCATCATCATCATATCATCATGATATCATCATCATGATATCATCATCATCGTCTCATCATGATATCATCATCATCATGATCTCTTCATGATATCATCATTATGATATCATCATCATCGTCTCATCATGATATCATCATCATCATCATCTCATCATGATATCATCATCATGATCATCTCATCATGATATCATCATCATCTCATCATGATATCATCATCATCATCATCTCATAATCATCATCATCATCATCATCTCATCATGATATCATCATCATCATCTCATCATGATATCTTCATCATGATATCATCATCATGATATCATCATCTCATCATAATATCATCTCATCATGATAGCATCATCATGATATCATCATCATGATATCATCATCATCATCTCATCATGATATCATCTCATCATCATCATCATCATCATCATCATCATCATCATCATCATCATCATCATCTCATCATGATATCATCATCATCTCATCATGATATCATCATCATCTCATCATGATATCATCATCATGATATCATCATCGACTCATCATGATATCATCATCGACTCATCATGATATCATCATCATCATCATTATCATCATCATCATATCATCATGATATCATCATCATCATCATCATCATCGTCTCATCATGATATCATCATCATCATGATCTCATCATGATATCATCATCATGATATCATCATCATCGTCTCATCATGATATCATCATCATCATCTCATCATGATATCATCATCATCATCTCATCATCATCATCATCATCTCATCATGAGATCATCATCATCATCATCATCTCATCATGATATCATCATCATAATCTCATCATCATCATCATCATCTCATCATGATATCATCATCATCATCTCATCATGATATCATCATCATGATATCATCATCATGATATCATCATCATCATCATCTCATCATGATATCATCATCTCATCATGATATCATCATCATCATCTCATCATGATATCATCATTATGATATCATCATCATCATCATCTCATCATGATATCATCATCATCATCATCATCTCATCATGATATCATCATCATCATCATCATCATCATCATCATCATCATCATCATATCATCATGATATCATCATCATGATATCATCATCATCGTCTCATCATGATATCATCATCATCATCATCATCTCATCATGATATCATCATCATCATCATCATCATCATCATCATCATCATCATCATCATCATATCATCATGATATCATCATCATGATATCATCATCATCGTCTCATCATGATATCATCATCATCATGATCTCTTCATGAAATCATCATTATGATATCATCATCATCGTCTCATCATGATATCATCATCATCATCATCTCATCATGATATCATCATCATGATCATCTCATCATGATATCATCATCATCTCATCATGATATCATCATCATCATCTCATAATCATCATCATCATCATCATCTCATCATGATATCATCATCATCATCTCATCATGATATCATCTCATCATGATATCATCATCATCATCTCATCATCATCATCATCATCTCATCATCATCATCATCATCATCATCATCATCATCATCATCATCTCATCATGATATCATCATCATCATCATCATCATCATCATCATCATCATCATCATCATCATCATCTCATCATGATATCATCATCATGATATCATCATCATCATCGTCTCATCATGATATCATCATCATCATCATCTCATCATGATATCATCATCATGATATCATCATCATGATATCATCATCATGATATCATCCTCATGATATCATCATCATCATCTCATCATGATATCATCATCATCTCATCATGATATCATCATCATCTCATCATGATATCATCATCATGATATCATCATCATGATATCATCATCATGATATCATCATCATGATATCATCATCATGATATCATCATCGACTCATCATGATATCATCATCATCATCATTATCATCATCATCATATCATCATGATATCATCATCATCATCATCATCGTCTCATCATGATATCATCATCATCATGATCTCATCATGATATCATCATCATGATATCATCATCATCGTCTCATCATGATATCATCATCATCATCTCATCATGATATCATCATCATCATCTCATCATCATCATCATCATCATCTCATCATGATATCATCATCATCATCATCATCATCTCATCATGATATCATCATCATAATCTCATCATCATCATCATCATCTCATCATGATATCATCATCATCATCTCATCATGATATCATCATCATGATATCATCATCATGATATCATCATCATCATCATCATCTCATCATGATATCATCATCATCATCTCATCATGATATCATCATCATGATATCATCATCATCATCATCTCATCATGATATCATCATCATCATCATCATCATCATCATCATCATCATCATCATCATGATATCATCATCATGATATCATCATCATCGTCTCATCATGATATCATCATCATCATGATCTCTTCATGAAATCATCATTATGATATCATCATCATCGTCTCATCATGATATCATCATCATGATCATCTCATCATGATCATCTCATCATGATATCATCATCATCTCATCATGATATCATCATCATCATCTCATAATCATCATCATCATCATCATCTCATCATGATATCATCATCTCATCATGATATCTTCATCATGATATCATCATCATGATATCATCATCATCTCATCATGATATCATCTCATCATGATATCATCATCATCATCTCATCATCATCATCATCATCTCATCATCATCATCATCATCATCATCATCATCATCATCATCATCTCATCATGATATCATCATCATCATCATCATCATCATCATCATCTCATCATGATATCATCATCATGATATCATCATCATCATCGTCTCATCATGATATCATCATCATCATCATCTCATCATGATATCATCATCATGATATCATCATCATGATATCATCATCATGATATCATCATCATAATATCATCATCATGATATCATCCTCATGATATCATCATCATCATCTCATCATGATATCATCATCATGATATCATCATCATCGTCTCATCATGATATCATCATCATCATCATCATCTCATCATGATATCATCATCATAATCATCTCATCATGATATCATCATCATGATATCATCATCATCATCATCATCATCTCATCATGATATCATCATCATCATCTCATCATGATATCATCATCATGATATCATCATCATCATCATCATCTCATCATGATATCATCATCATGATATCATCATCATGATATCATCATCATGATATCATCCTCACGATATCATCATCATCTTCTCATCATGATATCATCATCATGATATCATCATCATCGTCACATCATGATATCATCATCATCATCATCATCTCATCATGATATCATCATCATAATCATCTCATCATGATATCATCATCATGATATCATCATCATCATCATCATCATCATCTCATCATGATATCATCATCATCATCTCATCATGATATCATCATCATGATATCATCATCATCATCATCTCATCATGATATCAACATCATGATATCATCATCATCATCATCCTCATCTCATCATGATATCAACATCATGATATCATCATCATCATCATCCTCATCTCATCATGATATCATCATCGCATCATGATATCATCATCATCATCATCTCATCATGATATCTTCATTATCTCATCATGATATCTTCATTATCTCATCATGATATCATCATCATCTCATCATGATATCATCATCATCATCTCATCATGATATCATCATCATCATCTCATCATGATATCATCATCATCTCATCATCATCATCATCATCATCATCATCATCATCATCATCATCTCATCATGATATCATCATCATCATCTCATCATGATATCATCATCATGATATCATCATCATCATCATCATCTCATCATGATATCATCATCATCATGATCTCTTCATGATATCATCATTATGATATCATCATCATCGTCTCTTCATGATATCATCATCATCATCATCTCATCAAGATATCATCATCATGATATCATCATCATCATCATCATCTCATCATGATATCATCATCATCATGATCTCTTCATGATATCATCATTATGATATCATCATCATCGTCTCTTCATGATATCATCATCATCATCATCTCATCAAGATATCATCATCATGATCATCTCATCATGATATCATCATCATCTCATCATGATATCATCATCATCATCTCATCATCATCAATCATCATCATCATCTCATCATGATATCATCATCATCATCTCATCATCTCATCATCATCATCATCATCATCATCTCATCATGATATCATCATCATCATCATCATCATCATCTCATCATGATATCATCATCATGATATCATCATCATCATCGTCTTATCATGATATCATCATCATCATCATCATCTCATCATGATATCATCATCATCATCTCATCATGATATCATCATCATGATCATCTCATCATGATATCATCATCATGATATCATCATCATGATATCATCATCATGATATCATCATCATCATCATCATCATCTCATCATGATATCATCATCATGATATCATCATCATCGTATCATCATCATCTCATCATGATATCATCATCATGATATCATCATCATCATCATCATCATCATCTCATCATGATATCATCATCATCATCTAATCATGATATCATCATCATGATATCATCATCTCATCATGATATCAACATCATGATATCATCATCATCATCTCATCATGATATCATCATCATCATCATCTCATCATTATATCATCATCATGATATCATCATCATCATCATCTCATCATGATATCTTCATTATCTCATCATGATATCTTCATTATCTCATCATGATATCATCATCATCTCATCATGATATCATCATCATCATCTCATCATGATATCATCATCATCATCATCTCATCATGATATCATCATCATCATCATCATCTCATCATGATATCATCATCATCATCATCTCATCATGATATCATCATCATCATCATCATCATCATCATCATCATCATCATCATCTCATCATGATATCATCATCATCATCCTCATCATCATCATCATCATCATCATCATCATCATCATCTCATCATGATATCATCATCATCAGCTCATCATGATATCATCATCATCTCATCATATCATCATCATCATCATCATCATCATCATCATCATCATCATCATCATCTCATCATGATATCATCATAATCATCTCATCATGATATCATCATCATCATCATAATCTCATCATGATATCATCATCATCTCTTTATGATATCATCATCATCTCTTTATGATATCATCATCATCATCTCATCATGATATCATCATCATCTCATCATGATATCATCATCATCTCATCATGATATCATCATCATGATATCATCATCATCGTCTCATCATGATATCATCATCATCATCATCTCATCATGATATCATCATCATAATCATCTCTTCATGATATCATCATCATGATATCATCATCATCATCATCATCTCATCATGATATCATCATCATCATCTCATCATGATATCATCATCATGATATCATCATCATGATATAATCATCATCATCATCATCATCTCATCATGATATCATTTCATCATCATCATCATCATCATCATCATCATCATCTCATCATGATATCAACATCATGATATCATCATCATCATCATCTCATCATGATATCATCATCATGATATCATCATCATGATATCATCATCATCATCATCTCATCATGATATCAACATCATGATATCATCATCATCGTCATCATCTCATCATGATATCATCATCATCATCATCTCATCATTATATCATCATCATCTCATCATGATATCTTCATTATCTCATCATGATATCATCATCATCTCATCATGATATCATCATCATCATCTCATCATGATATCATCATCATCATCTCATCATTATATCATCATCATCTCATCATGATATCATCGTCATCATCTCATCATGATATCATCATCATCATCTCATCATTATATCATCATCATCTCATCATGATATCTTCATTATCTCATCATGATATCATCATCATCTCATCATGATATCATCATCATCTCATCATGATATCATCATCATCATCTCATCATGATATCATCATCATCATCATAATCATCATCATCTCATCATGATATCATCATCATCATCTCAACATGATATCATCATTATGATATCATCATTATGATATCATCATCATCATCATCATCATCATCATCATCATCATCATCATCGTCATCATCATCATATCATCATGATATCATCATCATGATATCATCATCATTGTCTCATCATGATATCATCATCATCATCATCATCTCATCATGATATCATCATCATAATCATCTCATCATGATATCATCATCATGATATCATCATCATCTCATCATCATATCATCATCATCATAAACATCTCATCATGATATCATCATCATCATCATCATCATAATCTCATCATGATATCATCATCATCATCATCATCATCATCATCATCATCATCTCATCATGACATCATCATTATGATATCATCATCATGATATCATCATCATCATCATCATCATCTCATCATGAAATCATCATCATCATGATATCATCATCATCGTCTCATCATGATATCATCATCATCATCTCATCATGATATCATCATCATGATATCATCATCATCATCATCATCATCATCATCATCATATCATCATGATATCATCATCATGATATCATCATCATCGTCTCATCATGATATCATCATCATCATGATCTCTTCATGATATCATCATTATGATATCATCATCATCGTCTCATCATGATATCATCATCATCATCATCTCATCATGATATCATCATCATGATCATCTCATCATGATATCATCATCATCTCATCATGATATCATCATCATCATCTCATCATCATCATCATCATCATCTCATCATGATATCATCATCATCATCTCATCATGATATCTTCATCATGATATCATCATCATGATATCATCATCATCATCATGATATCATCTCATCATGATATCATCATCATGATATCATCATCATCATCATCATCATCATCATCATCATCATCATCATCTCATCATGATATCATCATCATCATCTCATCATGATATCATCATCATCATCATCTCATCATGATATCATCATCATCATCTCATCATGATATCATCATCACCATCATCATCTCATCATCATCTCATCATGATATCATCATCATCTCATCATGATATCATCATCATCATCATCATCATCATCATGATATCATCATGATATCATCATGATATCATCATCATGATATCATCATCATGATATCATCATCATCGTCTCATCATGATATCATCATCATCATGATCTCATCATGATATCATCATCGTGATATCATCATCATCGTCTCATCATGATATCATCATCATCATCTCATCATCATCTCATCATGAAATCATCATCATCATGATATCATTATCATCGTCTCATCATGATATCATCATCATCATCATCATCATATCATCATGATATCATCATCATGATATCATCATCATCGTCTCATCATGATATCATCATCATCATGATATCATCATCATCGTCTCATCATGATATCATCATCATCATCTCATCATGATATCATCATCATCATCTCATCATCATCATCATCATCATCATCATCATCATCTCATCATGATATCATCATCATCATCATCATCATCTCATCATGATATCATCATCATGATATCATCATCATCTCATCATGATATCATCATCATCATCTCATCATCATCATCATCATCATCATCATCTCATCATGATGTCATCATCATCATCTCATCATCATCATCATCATAATCATCATCTCATCATGATATCATCATCATCATCTCATCATGATATCATCATCATGATATCATCATCATGATATCATCATCATGATATCATCATCATCATCATCATCATCATCTCATCATGATATCATCATCTGATCATGATATCATCATCATCATCTCATCATGATGTCATCATCATCATCATCTCATCATGATATCATCATCATGATATCATCATCATGATATCATCATCATTCTCATCATCTCATCATGATATCATCATCTCATCATGATATCATCATCATCATCATCTCATCATGATATCATCATCATGATATCATCATCATGATATCATCATCATTCTCATCATCTCATCATGATATCATCATCTCATCATGATATCATCATCATCATCTCATCATGATATCATCATCATGATATCATCATCATCATCATCATCATCTCATCATGATATCATCATCATCATCATAAACATCTCATCATGATATCATCATCATCATCATCATAATCTCATCATGATATCATCATCATCATCATCATCATCATCATCATCATCATCATTATCATCTCATCATGATATCATCATCATCTCATCATGATATCTTCATTATCTCATCATGATATCATCATCATCTCATCATGATATCATCATCATCTCATCATGATATCATCATCATCATCTCATCATGATATCATCATCATGATATCATCATCATCATCATCTCATCATGATATCATCATCATCATCATCATCTCATCATGATATCATCATCATGATATCATCATCATGATATAATCATCATCATCATCATCATCATCTCATCATGATATCATTTCATCATCATCATCATCATCATCATCATCATCATCATCATCATCTCATCATGATATCAACATCATGATATCATCATCATCATCATCTCATCATGATATCATCATCATGATATCATCATCATGATATCATCATCATCATCATCTCATCATGATATCAACATCATGATATCATCATCATCGTCATCATCTCATCATGATATCATCATCATCATCATCTCATCATTATATCATCATCATCTCATCATGATATCTTCATTATCTCATCATGATATCATCATCATCTCATCATGATATCATCATCATCATCTCATCATGATATCATCATCATCATCTCATCATTATATCATCATCATCTCATCATGATATCATCGTCATCATCTCATCATGATATCATCATCATCATCTCATCATTATATCATCATCATCTCATCATGATATCTTCATTATCTCATCATGATATCATCATCATCTCATCATGATATCATCATCATCTCATCATGATATCATCATCATCATCTCATCATGATATCATCATCATCATCATAATCATCATCATCTCATCATGATATCATCATCATCATCTCAACATGATATCATCATTATGATATCATCATTATGATATCATCATCATCATCATCATCATCATCATCATCATCATCATCATCATCATCATCATCGTCATCATCATCATATCATCATGATATCATCATCATGATATCATCATCATTGTCTCATCATGATATCATCATCATCATCATCATCTCATCATGATATCATCATCATAATCATCTCATCATGATATCATCATCATGATATCATCATCATCTCATCATCATATCATCATCATCATAAACATCTCATCATGATATCATCGTCATCATCATCATAATCTCATCATGATATCATCATCATCATCATCATCATCATCATCATCATCATCATCTCATCATGACATCATCATTATGATATCATCATCATGATATCATCATCATCATCATCATCATCTCATCATGAAATCATCATCATCATGATATCATCATCATCGTCTCATCATGATATCATCATCATCATCTCATCATGATATCATCATCATGATATCATCATCATCATCATCATCATCATCATCATCATCATCATATCATCATGATATCATCATCATGATATCATCATCATCGTCTCATCATGATATCATCATCATCATGATCTCTTCATGATATCATCATTATGATATCATCATCATCGTCTCATCATGATATCATCATCATCATCATCTCATCATGATATCATCATCATGATCATCTCATCATGATATCATCATCATCTCATCATGATATCATCATCATCATCTCATCATCATCATCATCATCATCTCATCATGATATCATCATCATCATCTCATCATGATATCTTCATCATGATATCATCATCATGATATCATCATCATCATCATGATATCATCTCATCATGATATCATCATCATGATATCATCATCATCATCATCATCTCATCATGATATCATCATCATCATCTCATCATGATATCATCATCATCATCATCTCATCATGATATCATCATCATCATCTCATCATGATATCATCATCACCATCATCATCTCATCATCATCTCATCATGATATCATCATCATCTCATCATGATATCATCATCATCATCATCATCATCATGATATCATCATGATATCATCATGATATCATCATCATGATATCATCATCATGATATCATCATCATCGTCTCATCATGATATCATCATCATCATGATCTCATCATGATATCATCATCATGATATCATCATCATCGTCTCATCATGATATCATCATCATCATCTCATCATCATCTCATCATGAAATCATCATCATCATGATATCATTATCATCGTCTCATCATGATATCATCATCATCATCATATCATCATGATATCATCATCATGATATCATCATCATCGTCTCATCATGATATCATCATCATCATGATCTCATCATGATATCATCATCATGATATCATCATCATCGTCTCATCATGATATCATCATCATCATCTCATCATGATATCATCATCATCATCTCATCATCATCATCATCATCATCATCATCATCATCATCTCATCATGATATCATCATCATCATCATCATCATCTCATCATGATATCATCATCATGATATCATCATCATCATCTCATCATGATATCATCATCATCATCTCATCATCATCATCATCATCATCATCATCATCATCTCATCATGATGTCATCATCATCATCTCATCATCATCATCATCATCATCATCATCTCATCATGATATCATCATCATCATCTCATCATGATATCATCATCATGATATCATCATCATGATATCATCATCATGATATCATCATCATCATCATCATCATCTCATCATGATATCATCATCTGATCATGATATCATCATCATCATCATCTCATCATGATGTCATCATCATCATCATCTCATCATGATATCATCATCTCATCATGATATCATCATCATCATCTCATCATGATATCATCATCATGATATCATCATCATCATCATCATCATCTCATCATGATATCATCATCATCATCATAAACATCTCATCATGATATCATCATCATCATCATAATCTCATCATGATATCATCATCATCATCATCATCATCATCATCATTATCATCTCATCATGATATCATCATCATCTCATCATGATATCTTCATTATCTCATCATGATATCATCATCATCTCATCATGATATCATCATCATCATCATCATCATCTCATCATGATATCATCATCATGATATCATCATCATCATCTCATCATGATATCATCATCATCATCTCATCATCATCATCATCATCATCATCATCATCATCATCTCATCATGATGTCATCATCATCATCTCATCATCATCATCATCATCATCATCATCTCATCATGATATCATCATCATCATCTCATCATGATATCATCATCATGATATCATCATCATGATATCATCATCATGATATCATCATCATCATCATCATCATCTCATCATGATATCATCATCTGATCATGATATCATCATCATCATCTCATCATGATGTCATCATCATCATCATCTCATCATGATATCATCATCTCATCATGATATCATCATCATCATCTCATCATGATATCATCATCATGATATCATCATCATCATCATCATCATCTCATCATGATATCATCATCATCATCATAAACATCTCATCATGATATCATCATCATCATCATAATCTCATCATGATATCATCATCATCATCATCATCATCATCATCATCATCATCATTATCATCTCATCATGATATCATCATCATCTCATCATGATATCTTCATTATCTCATCATGATATCATCATCATCTCATCATGATATCATCATCATCTCATCATGATATCATCATCATCATCTCATCATGATATCATCATCATGATATCATCATCATCATCATCATCTCATCATGATATCATCATCATCATCTCATCATGATATCATCATCATGATATCATCATCATCATCATCATCTCATCATGATATCATCATCATCATCATCATCATAAACATCTCATCATGATATCATCATCATCATCATCTCATCATGATATCATCATCATAAACATCTCATCATGATATCATCATCATCATCATCTCATCATGATATCATCATCATCTCATCATGATATCATCATCATGATATCATCATCATGATATCATCATCATGATATCATCATCATCATCATCTCATCATGATATCATCATCATGATATCATCATCATCGTCTCATCATGATATCATCATCATCATCATCTCATCATGATATCATCATCATGATATCATCATCATCATCATCATCATCATCATAATCATCATCATGATATCATCATCATCATCATCATCATCATCATCATCATCATAATCATCATCATCATCATATCATCATGATATCATCATCATGATATCATCATCGTCGTCTCATCATGATATCATCATCATCATGATCTCTTCATGATATCATCATTATGATATCATCATCATCGTCTCTTCATGATATCATCATCATCATCATCTCATCATGATATCATCATCATAAACATCTCATCATGATATCATCATCATCATCATCTCATCATGATATCATCATCATCATCATCATCATCATCATCATCATCATCATCATCATCATCATCATCATCATCTCATCATGATATCATCATCATGATATCATCATCATGATATCATCATCATCATCATCATCATCTCATCATGATATCATCATCATGATATCATCATCATCGTCTCATCATGATATCATCATCATCATCATCATCTCATCATGATATCATCATCATGATATCATCATCGTCGTCTCATCATGATATCATCATCATCATGATCTCTTCATGATATCATCATTATGATATCATCATCATCGTCTCTTCATGATATCATCATCATCATCATCTCATCATGATATCATCATCATCATCATCTCATCATGATATCATCATCATCTCATCATGATATCATCATCATCATCTCATCATCATCATCATCATCATCATCATCATCATCATCATCTCATCATGATATCATCATCATCATCTCATCATCTCATCATCATCATCATCATCATCATCATCTCATCATGATATCATCATCATCATCTCATCATGATATCATCATCATGATATCATCATCATCATCGTCTCATCATGATATCATCATCATCATCGTCTCATCATGATATCATCATCATCATCATCTCATCATGATATCATCATCATGATATCATCATCATCATCGTCTCATCATCATGATCATCTCATCATGATATCATCATCATGATATCATCATCATGATATCATCATCATGATATCATCATCATCATCTCATCATGATATCATCTTCATGATATCATCATCATCGTCTCATCATGATATCATCATCATCATCATCTCATCATGATATCATCATCATAATCATCTCATCATGATATCATCATCATGATATCATCATCATCATCATCATTATCATCATCTCATCATGATATCATCATCATCATCTAATCATGATATCATCATCATGATATCATCATCATCATTTCATCATGATATCAACATCATGATATCATCATCATCATCATCACCTCATCATGATATCATCATCATCATCATCTCATCATGATATCATCATCATGATATCATCATCATCATCATCATCTCATCATGATATCATCATCATCTCATCATGATATCATCATCATCATCTCATCATGATATCATCATCATCATCTCATCATGATATCATCATCATCATCTCATCGTGATATCATCATCATCTCATCATGATATCATCATCATGATATCATCATCATCGTCTCATCATGATATCATCATCATCATCATCTCATCATGATATCATCATCATAATCATCTCTTCATGATATCATCATCATGATATCATCATCATCATCATCATCATCATCATCTCATCATGATATCATCATCATCATCTCATCATGATATCATCATCATGATATAATCATCATCATCTCATCATGATATCATTTCATCATCATCATCATCATCATCATCATCATCATCATCATCATCATCATCATCTCATCATGATATCAACATCATGATATCATCATCATCATCATCATCATCTCATCATGATATCATCATCTGATCATGATATCATCATCATCATCTCATCATGATGTCATCATCATCATCATCTCATCATGATATCATCATCATGATATCATCATCATGATATCATCATCATTCTCATCATCTCATCATGATATCATCATCTCATCATGATATCATCATCATCATCTCATCATGATATCATCATCATGATATCATCATCATCATCATCATCATCTCATCATGATATCATCATCATCATCATAAACATCTCATCATGATATCATCATCATCATCATAATCTCATCATGATATCATCATCATCATCATCATCATCATCATCATCATCATCATCATCATTATCATCTCATCATGATATCATCATCATCTCATCATGATATCTTCATTATCTCATCATGATATCATCATCATCTCATCATGATATCATCATCATCTCATCATGATATCATCATCATCATCTCATCATGATATCATCATCATGATATCATCATCATCATCATCATCTCATCATGATATCATCATCATCATCATCATCATCTCATCATGATATCATCATCATCATCATCATCATCTCATCATGATATCATCATCATGATATCATCATCATCATCATCATCTCATCATGATATCATCATCATCATCATCATCATAAACATCTCATCATGATATCATCATCATCATCATCTCATCATGATATCATCATCATAAACATCTCATCATGATATCATCATCATCATCATCTCATCATGATATCATCATCATCTCATCATGATATCATCATCATGATATCATCATCATGATATCATCATCATGATATCATCATCATCATCATCTCATCATGATATCATCATCATGATATCATCATCATCGTCTCATCATGATATCATCATCATCATCATCTCATCATGATATCATCATCATGATATCATCATCATCATCATCATCATCATCATAATCATCATCATGATATCATCATCATCATCATCATCATCATCATAATCATCTTCATCATCATATCATCATGATATCATCATCATGATATCATCATCGTCGTCTCATCATGATATCATCATCATCATGATCTCTTCATGATATCATCATTATGATATCATCATCATCGTCTCTTCATGATATCATCATCATCATCATCTCATCATGATATCATCATCATAAACATCTCATCATGATATCATCATCATCATCATCTCATCATGATATCATCATCATCATCATCATCATCATCATCATCATCATCATCATCATCTCATCATGATATCATCATCATGATATCATCATCATGATATCATCATCATGATATCATCATCATGATATCATCATCATCATCATCATCATCTCATCATGATATCATCATCATGATATCATCATCATCGTCTAATCATGATATCATCATCATCATCATCATCTCATCATGATATCATCATCATGATATCATCATCGTCGTCTCATCATGATATCATCATCATCATGATCTCTTCATGATATCATCATTATGATATCATCATCATCGTCTCTTCATGATATCATCATCATCATCATCTCATCATGATATCATCATCATCATCATCTCATCATGATATCATCATCATCTCATCATGATATCATCATCATCATCTCATCATCATCATCATCATCATCATCATCATCATCATCATCATCTCATCATGATATCATCATCATCATCTCATCATCTCATCATCATCATCATCATCATCATCTCATCATGATATCATCATCATCATCATCTCATCATGATATCATCATCATGATATCATCATCATCATCGTCTCATCATGATATCATCATCATCATCGTCTCATCATGATATCATCATCATCATCATCTCATCATGATATCATCATCATGATCATCTCATCATGATATCATCATCATGATCATCTCATCATGATATCATCATCATGATATCATCATCATGATATCATCATCATGATATCATCATCATCATCTCATCATGATATCATCTTCATGATATCATCATCATCGTCTCATCATGATATCATCATCATCATCATCTCATCATGATATCATCATCATAATCATCTCATCATGATATCATCATCATGATATCATCATCATCATCATCATCATCATCATCATTATCATCATCTCATCATGATATCATCATCATCATCTAATCATGATATCATCATCATGATATCATCATCATCATTTCATCATGATATCAACATCATGATATCATCATCATCATCATCACCTCATCATGATATCATCATCATCATCATCTCATCATGATATCATCATCATGATATCATCATCATCATCTCATCATGATATCATCATCATCTCATCATGATATCATCATCATCGTCTCATCATGATATCATCATCATCATCTCATCATGATATCATCATCATCATCTCATCGTGATATCATCATCATCTCATCATGATATCATCATCATGATATCATCATCATCGTCTCATCATGATATCATCATCATCATCATCTCATCATGATATCATCATCATAATCATCTCTTCATGATATCATCATCATGATATCATCATCATGATATCATCATCATCATCATCATCATCATCATCTCATCATGATATCATCATCATCATCTCATCATGATATCATCATCATGATATAATCATCATCATCTCATCATGATATCATTTCATCATCATCATCATCATCATCATCATCATCATCATCATCATCTCATCATGATATCAACATCATGATATCATCATCATCATCATCTCATCATGATATCATCATCATGATATCATCATCATGATATCATCATCATCATCATCTCATCATGATAACAACATCATGATATCATCATCATCGTCATCATCTCATCATGATATCATCATCATCATCTCATCATTATATCATCATCATCTCATCATGATATCTTCATTATCTCATCATGATATCATCATCATCTCATCATGATATCATCATCATCTCATCATGATATCATCATCATCATCATCATCTCATCAGGATATCATCATCATCATCATCATCATCATCATCTCATCATGATATCATCATCATCATCATCATCATCATCATCTCATCATGATATCATCATCATCATCTCATCATGATATCATCATTATGATATCATCATCATCATCATCATCATCATCATCATCATCATCGTCATCATCATCATATCATCATCATATCATCATCATGATATCATCATCATTGTCTCATCATGATATCATCATCATCATCATCTCATCATGATATCATCATCATAATCATCTCATCATGATATCATCATCATGATATCATCATCATCATCATCTCATCATGATATCATCATCATCATCTCATCATGATATCATCATCATGATATCATCATCATCATCATCTCATCATGATATCATCATCATCATCATCATAAACATCTCATCATGATATCATCATCATCATCATAATCTCATCATGATATCATCATCATCATCATCATCATCATCATCATCATCTCATCATGACATCATCATTATGATATCATCATCATGATATCATCATCATGATATCATCATCATCATCATCATCATCATCTCATCATGAAATCATCATCATCATGAAATCATCATCATCGTCTCATCATGATATCATCATCATCATCTCATCATGATATCATGATATCATCATCATCATCATCTCATCATGATATCATCATCATGATATCATCATCATCATCATCATCTCATCATGATATCATCATCATCTCATCATGATATCATCATCATCATCTCATCATGATATCATCATCATCATCTCATCATGATATCATCATCATCATCTCATCGTGATATCATCATCATCTCATCATGAAATCATCATCATGATATCATCATCATCGTCTCATCATGATATCATCATCATCATCATCTCATCATGATATCATCATCATAATCATCTCTTCATGATATCATCATCATGATATAATCATCATCATCTCATCATGATATCATTTCATCATCATCATCATCATCATCATCATCATCATCATCATCATCATCATCATCATCATCTCATCATGATATCAACATCATGATATCATCATCATCATCTCATCATGATATCATCATCATGATATCATCATCATGATATCATCATCATCATCATCTCATCATGATAACAACATCATGATATCATCATCATCGTCATCATCTCATCATGATATCATCATCATCATCTCATCATTATATCATCATCATCTCATCATGATATCTTCATTATCTCATCATGATATCATCATCATCTCATCATGATATCATCATCATCTCATCATGATATCATCATCATCATCATCTCATCAGGATATCATCATCATCATCATCATCATCATCATCTCATCATGATATCATCATCATCATCATCATCATCATCATCTCATCATGATATCATCATCATCATCTCATCATGATATCATCATTATGATATCATCATCATCATCATCATCATCATCATCATCATCATCATCATCGTCATCATCATCATATCATCATCATATCATCATCATGATATCATCATCATTGTCTCATCATGATATCATCATCATCATCATCTCATCATGATATCATCATCATAATCATCTCATCATGATATCATCATCATGATATCATCATCATCATCTCATCATGATATCATCATCATCATCTCATCATGATATCATCATCATCATCTCATCATGATATCATCATCATCATCATCATAAACATCTCATCATGATATCATCATCATCATCATAATCTCATCATGATATCATCATCATCATCATCATCATCATCATCATCATCATCTCATCATGACATCATCATTATGATATCATCATCATGATATCATCATCATGATATCATCATCATCATCATCATCATCATCTCATCATGAAATCATCATCATCATGAAATCATCATCATCGTCTCATCATGATATCATCATCATCATCTCATCATGATATCATCATCATGATATCATCATCATCATCATCATCATCATCATCATCATCATCATCATATCATCATGATATCATCATCATGATATCATCATCATCGTCTCATCATGATATCATCATCATCATGATCTCTTCATGATATCATCATTAGGATATCATCATCATCGTCTCATCATGATATCATCATCATCATCATCTCATCATGATATCATCATCATGATCATCTCATCATGATATCATCATCATCTCATCATGATATCATCATCTCATCATCATCATCATCTCATCATGATATCATCATCATCATCTCATCATGATATCTTCATCATGATATCATCATCATGATATCATCATTATGATATCATCATCATCGTCTCATCATGATATCATCATCATCATCATCTCATCATGATATCATCATCATGATCATCTCATCATGATATCATCATCATCTCATCATGATATCATCATCTCATCATCATCATCATCATCTCATCATGATATCATCATCATCATCTCATCATGATATCATCATCATGATATCATCATCATCATCTCATCATGATATCATCATCATCATCTCATCATGATATCATCATCATCATCTCATCATGATATCATCATCATCATCATCATAAACATCTCATCATGATATCATCATCATCATCATAATCTCATCATGATATCATCATCATCATCATCATCATCATCATCATCATCATCTCATCATGACATCATCATTATGATATCATCATCATGATATCATCATCATGATATCATCATCATCATCATCATCATCATCTCATCATGAAATCATCATCATCATGAAATCATCATCATCGTCTCATCATGATATCATCATCATCATCTCATCATGATATCATCATCATGATATCATCATCATCATCATCATCATCATCATCATCATCATCATCATATCATCATGATATCATCATCATGATATCATCATCATCGTCTCATCATGATATCATCATCATCATGATCTCTTCATGATATCATCATTAGGATATCATCATCATCGTCTCATCATGATATCATCATCATCATCATCTCATCATGATATCATCATCATGATCATCTCATCATGATATCATCATCATCTCATCATGATATCATCATCTCATCATCATCATCATCTCATCATGATATCATCATCATCATCTCATCATGATATCTTCATCATGATATCATCATCATGATATCATCATTATGATATCATCATCATCGTCTCATCATGATATCATCATCATCATCATCTCATCATGATATCATCATCATGATCATCTCATCATGATATCATCATCATCTCATCATGATATCATCATCTCATCATCATCATCATCATCTCATCATGATATCATCATCATCATCTCATCATGATATCTTCATCATGATATCATCATCATGATATCATCATCATCTCATCATGATATCATCTCATCATGATATCATCATCATGATATCATCATCATCATCATCATCATCATCATCTCATCATGATATCACCATCATCATCATCATCTCATCATGATATCATCATCATGATATCATCATCATGATATCATCATCATGATATCATCATCATGATATCATCATCATGATATCGTCATCATGATATCATCATCATGATATCATCATCATCTCATCATGATATCATCATCATCATCTCATCATCATCATCATCATCATCATCTCATCATCATCATCATCATCATCATCTCATCATGATATCATCATCATCATCATCATCATCATCATCTCATCATGATATCATCATCATGATATCATCATCATCATCGTCTCATCATGATATCATCATCATCATCATCTCATCATGATATCATCATCATGATCATCTCATCATGATATCATCATCATGATATCATCATCATGATATCATCATCATGATATCATCCTCATGATATCATCATCATCATCATCTCATCATGATATCATCATCATAATCATCTCATCATGATATCATCATCATCATCTCATCATGATATCATCATCATCATCTCATCATGATATCATCATCATGATATCATCATCATGATATCATCATCATGATATCATCATCATGATATCATTATCATCATCTCATCATGATATCAACATCATGATATCATCATCATCATCTCATCATGATATCATCATCATGATATCATCATCATCATCATCATCTCATCATGATATCATCATCATCATCATCATCATCATCATCATCATCATCATCATCATCATCTCATCATGATATCATCATCATGATATCATCATCATGATATCATCATCATCATCATCTCATCATGATATCATCATCATCATCATAAACATCTCATCATGATATCATCATCATCATCATCTCATCATGATATCATCATCATCATCATCATCATCTCATCATGAAATCATCATCATCATGATATCATCATCATCGCCTCATCATGATATCATCATGATATCATCATCATGATATCATCATGATATCATCATCATGATATCATCATCATGATCATCATCATAATCATCATCATCATCATCATCATCATCATCATATCATCATGATATCATCATCATGATATCATCATCATCGTCTCATCATGATATCATCATCATCATGATCTCTTCATGATATCATCATTATGATATCATCATCATCGTCTCATCATGATATCATCATCATCTCATCATGATATCATCATCATGATCATCTCATCATGATATCATGATATCATCATCATCATCTCATCATCATCATCATCATCATCATCATCATCATCATCATCATCTCATCATGATATCATCATCATCATCTCATCATCTCATCATCATCATCATCATCATCATCTCATCATGATATCATCATCATCATCATCATCTCATCATGATCTCATCATCATGATATCATCATCATCGTCGTATCATCATGATATCATCATCATGATATCATCATCATGATATCATCATCATCATCATCATTTCATCATGAAATCATCATCATCATGATATCATCATCATGATATCATCATCATGATATCATCCTCATGATATCATCATCATCATCATCTCATCATGATATCATCATCATAATCATCTTATCATGATATCATCATCATGATATCATCATCATCATCATCATCATCATCTCATCATGATATCATCATCATCATCTCATCATGATATCATCATCATGATATCATCATCATGATATCGTCATCATGATATCATCATCATGATATCATCATCATCTCATCATGATATCATCATCATCATCTCATCATCATCATCATCATCATCATCTCATCATCATCATCATCATCATCATCTCATCATGATATCATCATCATCATCATCATCATCATCATCTCATCATGATATCATCATCATGATATCATCATCATCATCGTCTCATCATGATATCATCATCATCATCATCTCATCATGATATCATCATCATGATCATCTCATCATGATATCATCATCATGATATCATCATCATGATATCATCATCATGATATCATCCTCATGATATCATCATCATCATCATCTCATCATGATATCATCATCATAATCATCTCATCATGATATCATCATCATCATCTCATCATGATATCATCATCATCATCTCATCATGATATCATCATCATGATATCATCATCATGATATCATCATCATGATATCATCATCATGATATCATTATCATCATCTCATCATGATATCAACATCATGATATCATCATCATCATCTCATCATGATATCATCATCATGATATCATCATCATCATCATCATCTCATCATGATATCATCATCATCATCATCATCATCATCATCATCATCATCATCATCATCATCTCATCATGATATCATCATCATGATATCATCATCATGATATCATCATCATCATCATCTCATCATGATATCATCATCATCATCATAAACATCTCATCATGATATCATCATCATCATCATCTCATCATGATATCATCATCATCATCATCATCATCTCATCATGAAATCATCATCATCATGATATCATCATCATCGCCTCATCATGATATCATCATGATATCATCATCATGATATCATCATGATATCATCATCATGATATCATCATCATGATCATCATCATAATCATCATCATCATCATCATCATCATCATCATATCATCATGATATCATCATCATGATATCATCATCATCGTCTCATCATGATATCATCATCATCATGATCTCTTCATGATATCATCATTATGATATCATCATCATCGTCTCATCATGATATCATCATCATCTCATCATGATATCATCATCATGATCATCTCATCATGATATCATGATATCATCATCATCATCTCATCATCATCATCATCATCATCATCATCATCATCATCATCATCTCATCATGATATCATCATCATCATCTCATCATCTCATCATCATCATCATCATCATCATCTCATCATGATATCATCATCATCATCATCATCTCATCATGATCTCATCATCATGATATCATCATCATCGTCGTATCATCATGATATCATCATCATGATATCATCATCATGATATCATCATCATCATCATCATTTCATCATGAAATCATCATCATCATGATATCATCATCATGATATCATCATCATGATATCATCCTCATGATATCATCATCATCATCATCTCATCATGATATCATCATCATAATCATCTTATCATGATATCATCATCATGATATCATCATCATCATCATCATCATCATCTCATCATGATATCATCATCATCATCTCATCATGATATCATCATCATCATCTCATCATGATATCATCATCATGATATCATCATCATGATATCATCATCATGATATCATTATCATCATCTCATCATGATATCAACATCATGATATCATCATCATCATCATCCTCATCTCATCATGATATCAACATCATGATATCATCATCATCATCCTCATCTCATCATGATATCATCATCTCATCATGATATCATCATCATGATATCATCATCATCATCATCATCATCATCATCATTATCATCTCATCATGATATCATCATCATCTCATCATGATATCTTCATTATCTCATCATGATATCATCATCATCTCATCATGATATCATCATCATCATCTCATCATGATATCAACATCATGATATCATCATCATCATCATCCTCATCTCATCATGATATCAACATCATGATATCATCATCATCATCCTCATCTCATCATGATATCATCATCTCATCATGATATCATCATCATGATATCATCATCATCATCATCATCATCATCATCATCATTATCATCTCATCATGATATCATCATCATCTCATCATGATATCTTCATTATCTCATCATGATATCATCATCATCTCATCATGATATCATCATCATCATCTCATCATGATATCATCATCATGATATCATCATCATCATCATCATCATCTCATCATGATATCATCATCATCATCATCATCATCTCATCATGATATCATCATCATGATATCATCATCATGATATCATCATCATCATCATCTCATCATGATATCATCATCATCATCATAAACATCTCATCATGATATCATCATCATCATCATCATCATCATCTCATCATGATATCATCATCATCATCATCATCTCATCATGAAATCATCATCATCATGATATCATCATCATCGCCTCATCATGATATCATCATCATCATCTCATCATGATATCATCATCATGATATCATCATCATGATCATCATCATCATCATCATCATCATCATCATCATCATCATCATATCATCATGATATCATCATCATGATATCATCATCATCGTCTCATCATGATATCATCATCATCATGATCTCTTCATGATATCATCATTATGATATCATCATCATCGTCTCATCATGATATCATCATCATCTCATCATGATATCATCATCATGATCATCTCATCATGATATCATCATCATCTCATCATGATATCATCATCATCATCTCATCATCATCATCATCATCATCATCATCATCATCATCATCATCATCATCATCTCATCATGATATCAACATCATCATCATCATCATCTCATCATGATATCATCATCATCATCATCATCATCATCTCATCATGATATCATCATCATGATATCATCATCATCGTCGTATCATCATGATATCATCATCATGATATCATCATCATGATATCATCATCATGATATCATCATCATCATCATCATCTCATCATGAAATCATCATCATCATGATATCATCATCATTGTCTCATCATGATATCATCATCATCATCATCTCATCATGATATCATCATCATCATCATAAACATCTCATCATGATATCATCATCATCATCATCATCATCATCATCTCATCATGATATCATCATCATCATCATCATCTCATCATGAAATCATCATCATCATGATATCATCATCATTGCCTCATCATGATATCATCATCATCATCTCATCATGATATCATCATCATGATATCATCATCATGATCATCATCATCATCATCATCATCATCATCATCATCATCATCATCATATCATCATGATATCATCATCATGATATCATCATCATGATATCATCATCATGATATCATCATCATGATATCATCATCATCGTCTCATCATGATATCATCATCATCATGATCTCTTCATGATATCATCATTATGATATCATCATCATCGTCTCATCATGATATCTTCATCATCTCATCATGATATCATCATCATGATCATCTCATCATGATATCATCATCATGTCATCATGATATCATCATCATCATCTCATCATCATCATCATCATCATCATCATCATCATCATCATCATCTCATCATGATATCATCATCATCATCTCATCATCTCATCATCATCATCATCATCATCATCTCATCATGATATCATCATCATCATCATCATCATCTCATCATGATATCATCATCATGATATCATCATCATCGTCGTATCATCGTGATATCATCATCATGATATCATCATCATGATATCATCATCATCATCATCATCATCTCATCATGAAATCTTCATCATCATGATATCATCATCATCGTCTCATCATGATATCATCATCATCATCATCTCATCATGATATCATCATCATGATATCATCATCATCATCATCATCATCATCATCATCATCATCATATCATCATGATATCATCATCATGATATCATCATCATCGTCTCATCATGATATCATCATCATCATGATCTCTTCATGATATCATCATTATGATATCATCATCATCATCGTCTCATCATGATATCATCATCATCATCATCTCATCATGATATCATCATCAAGATCATCTCATCATGATATCATCATCATCTCATCATGATATCATCATCATCATCTCATCATCATCATCATCATCTCATCATGATATCATCATCATCATCATCTCATCATCTCATCATCATCATCATCATCTCATCATGATATCATCATCATCATCATCATCATCATCATCATCTCATCATGATACCATCATCATGATATCATCATCATCATCATCATCATCATCATCATCATCATCATCATCATCATCATCATCTCATCATGATATCATCATCATGATATCATCATCATGATATCATCATCATGATATCATCATCATGATCATCATCATCATCATCATCTCATCATGAAATCATCATCATCATGATATCATCATCATCGTCATCATCATCATCGTCTCATCATGATATCATCATCATCATCTCATCATGATATCATCATCATGATATCATCATCATCATCATCATCATCATCATCATCATCATCATCATATCATCATGATATCATCATCATGATATCATCATCGTCGTCTCATCATGATATCATCATCATCATGATCTCTTCATGATATCATCATTATGATATCATCATCATCGTCTCTTCATGATATCATCATCATCATCATCTCATCATGATATCATCATCATCATCATCATCATCATCTCATCATGATATCATCATCATGATATCATCATCATGATATCATCATCATCTCATCATGATATCATCATCATCATCATAAACATCTCATCATGATATCATCATCATCATCATCATCATCTCATCATGATATCATCATCATCATCATCATCTCATCATGAAATCATCATCATCATGATATCATCATCATCGCCTCATCATGATATCATCATCATCATCTCATCATGATATCATCATCATGATATCATCATCATGATCATCATGATCATCATCATCATCATCATCATCATCATCATCATCATCATCATCATCATCATATCATCATGATATCATCATCATGATATCATCATCATCGTCTCATCATGATATCATCATCATCATGATCTCTTCATGATATCATCATTATGATATCATCATCATCGTCTCATCATGATATCATCATCATCTCATCATGATATCATCATCATGATCATCTCATCATGATATCATCATCATCTCATCATGATATCATCATCATCATCTTCATCATCATCATCATCATCATCATCATCATCATCATCATCATCATCATCTCATCATGATATCATCATCATCATCTCATCATCTCATCATCATCATCATCATCATCATCTCATCATGATATCATCATCATCATCATCATCATCTCATCATGATATCATCATCATGATATCATCATCATCGTCGTATCATCATCATCTCATCATCTCATCATCATCATCATCATCTCATCATGATATCATCATCATCATCATCATCATCATCTCATCATGATACCATCATCATGATATCATCATCATCATCATCATCTCATCATGATATCATCATCATGATATCATCATCATGATATCATCATCATGATATCATCATCATCATCATCATCATCATCTCATCATGAAATCATCATCATCATGATATCATCATCATCGTCATCATCATCATCGTCTCATCATGATATCATCATCATCATCTCATCATGATATCATCATCATGATATCATCATCATCATCATCATCATCATCATCATCATATCATCATCATGATATCATCATCGTCGTCTCATCATGATATCATCATCATCATGATCTCTTCATGATATCATCATTATGATATCATCATCATCGTCTCTTCATGATATCATCATCATCATCATCTCATCATGATATCATCATCATCATCATCATCATCATCATCATCATCATCATCTCATCATGATATCATCATCATCATCATCATCATCTCATCATGATATCATCATCATGATATCATCATCATGATATCATCATCATCATCATCTCATCATGATATCATCATCATCATCATAAACATCTCATCATGATATCATCATCATCATCATCATCATCTCATCATGATATCATCATTATCATCATCATCTCATCATGAAATCATCATCATCATGATATCATCATCATCGCCTCATCATGATATCATCATCATCATCTCATCATGATATCATCATCATGATATCATCATCATGATCATGATCATCATCATCATCATCATCATCATCATCATCATCATATCATCATGATATCATCATCATGATATCATCATCATCGTCACATCATGATATCATCATCATCATGATCTCTTCATGATATCATCATTATGATATCATCATCATCGTCTCATTATGATATTATCATCATCTCATCATGATATCATCATCATGATCATCTCATCATGATATCATCATCATCTCATCATGATATCATCATCATCATCTCATCATCATCATCATCATCATCATCATCATCATCATCATCATCATCATCTCATCATGATATCATCATCATCATCTCATCATCTCATCATCATCATCATCATCATCATCATCTCATCATGATATCATCATCATCATCATCATCATCATCTCATCATGATATCATCATCATGATATCATCATCATCGTCATATCATCATGATATCATCATCATGATATCATCATCACAATATCATCATCATCATCATCATCTCATCATGATATCATCATCATGATATCATCATCATCATCATCATCATATCATCATGATATCATCATCATGATATCATCATCATCGTCTTATCATGATATCATCATCATCATGATCTCTTCATGATATCATCATTATGATATCATCATCATCATCGTCTCATCATGATATCATCATCATCATCATCTCATCATGATATCATCATCAAGATCATCTCATCATGATATCATCATCATCTCATCATGATATCATCATCATCATCTCATCATCATCATCATCATCTCATCATGATATCATCATCATCATCATCTCATCATCATCATCATCATCTCATCATGATATCATCATCATCATCATCATCATCATCTCATCATGATACCATCATCATGATATCATCATCATCATCATCATCATCATCATCATCATCATCTCATCATGATATCATCATCATGATATCATCATCATGATATCATCATCATGATATCATCATCATCATCATCATCATCATCATCATCATCTCATCATGAAATCATCATCATCATGATATCATCATCATCGTCAGCATCATCATCGTCTCATCATGATATCATCATCATCATCTCATCATGATATCATCATCATGATATCATCATCATCATCATCATCATCATCATCATCATCATCATATCATCATGATATCATCATCATGATATCATCATCGTCGTCTCATCATGATATCATCATCATCATGATCTCTTCATGATATCATCATTATGATATCATCATCATCGTCTCTTCATGATATCATCATCATGATCATCTCATCATGATATCATCATCATGATCATCTCATCATGATATCATCATCATCTCATCATGATATCATCATCATCATCTCATCATCATCATCATCATCATCATCATCATCATCATCATCATCATCATCTCATCATGATATCATCATCATCATCTCATCATCTCATCATCATCATCATCATCATCTCATCATGATATCATCATCATCATCATCATCATCATCATCTCATCTCATCATGATATCATCTTCATCTCATCATGATATCTTCATTATCTCATCATGATATCATCATCATCTCATCATGATATCATCATCATCATCTCATCATGATATCATCATCATGATATCATCATCATCATCATCATCTCATCATGATATCATCATCATCATCATAAACATCTCATCATGATATCATCATCATCATCATCATCATCATCATCATCTCATCATGATATCATCATCATCATCATCATCTCATCATGAAATCATCATCATCATGATATCATCATCATCACCTCATCATGATATCATCATCATCATCTCATCATGATATCATCATCATGATATCATCATCATGATCATCATCATCATCATCATCATCATCATCATCATCATCATCATCATATCATCATGATATCATCATCATCGTCTCATCATGATATCATCATCATCATGATCTCTTCATGATATCATCATTATGATATCATCATCATCGTCTCATCATGATATCATCATCATCTCATCATGATATCATCATCATGATCATCTCATCATGATATCATCATCATCTCATCATGATATCATCATCATCATCTCATCATCATCATCATCATCATCATCTCATCATGATATCATCATCATCATCTCATCATCTCATCATCATCATCATCATCATCATCTCATCATGATATCATCATCATCATCATCATCATCATCATCTCATCATGATATCATCATCATGATATCATCATCATCGTCGTATCATCATGATATCATCATCATGATATCATCATCATGATATCATCATCATCATCATCATCTCATCATGAAATCATCATCATCATGATATCATCATCATCGTCTCATCATGATATCATCATCATCATCTCATCATGATATCATCATCATGATATCATCATCATCATCATCATCATCATCATCATCATAATCATATCATCATGATATCATCATCATGATATCATCATCATCGTCTCATCATGATATCATCATCATCATGATCTCTTCATGATATCATCATTATGATATCATCATCATCATCGTCTCATCATGATATCATCATCATCATCATCTCATCATGATATCATCATCAAGATCATCTCATCATGATATCATCATCATCTCATCATCATCATCTCATCATCATCATCATCATCATCTCATCATGATATCATCATCATCATCTCATCATCTCATCATCATCATCATCATCTCATCATGATATCATCATCATCATCATCATCATCTCATCATGATACCATCATCATGATATCATCATCATCATCATCATCATCATCATCATCATCATCATCTCATCATGATATCATCATCATGATATCATCATCATGATATCATCATCATGATATCATCATCATCATCATCATCATCATCATCATCATCTCATCATGAAATCATCATCATCATGATATCATCATCATCGTCATCATCATCATCGTTTCATCATGATATCATCATCATCATCTCATCATGATATCATCATCATGATATCATCATCATCATCATCATCATCATCATATCATCATGATATCATCATCGTCGTCTCATCATGATATCATCATCATCATGATCTCTTCATGATATCATCATTATGATATCATCATCATCGTCTCTTCATGATATCATCATCATCATCATCTCATCATGATATCATCATCATCATCATCATCATCATCATCATCATCTCATCATGATATCATCATGATATCATCATCATGATATCATCATCATGATATCATCATCATCATCATCATCTCATCATGATATCATCATCATCATCATAAACATCTCATCATGATATCATCATCATCATCATCATCATCTCATCATGATATCATCATCATCATCATCTCATCATGAAATCATCATCATCATGATATCATCATCATCGCCTCATCATGATATCATCATCATCATCTCATCATGATATCATCATCATGATCATCATCATCATCATCATCATCATCATCATCATCATCATCATCATCATCATCATATCATCATGATATCATCATCATGATATCATCATCATCGTCTCATCATGATATCATCATCATCATGATCTCTTCATGATATCATCATTATGATATCATCATCATCGTCTCATCATGATATCATGATCATCTCATCATGATATCATCATCATGATCATCTCATCATGATATCATCATCATCTCATCATGATATCATCATCATCATCTCATCATCATCATCATCATCATCATCACCATCATCATCATCTCATCATGATATCATCATCATCATCTCATCATCTCATCATCATCATCATCATCATCATCTCATCATGATATCATCATCATCATCATCATCTCATCATGATATCATCATCATGATATCATCATCATCGTCGTATCATCATGATATCATCATCATGATATCATCATCATGATATCATCATCATCATCATCATCTCATCATGAAATCATCATCATCATGATATCATCCTCATCGTCTCATCATGATATCATCATCATCATCATCTCATCATGATATAGTCATCATGATATCATCATCATCATCATCATCATCATCATCATCATCATATCATCATGATATCATCATCATGATATCATCATCATCGTCTCATCATGATATCATCATCATCATGATCTCTTCATGATATCATCATTATGATATCATCATCATCATCGTCTCATCATGATATCATCATCATCATCATCTCATCATGATATCATCATCAAGATCATCTCATCATGATATCATCATCATCTCATCATGATATCATCATCATCGTCTCATCATGATATCATCATGATCTCTTCATGATATCATCATTATGATATCATCATCATCATCGTCTCATCATGATATCATGATATCATCATCAAGATCATCTCATCATGATATCATCATCATCTCATCATGATATCATCATCATCATCTCATCATCATCATCATCATCTCATCATGATATCATCATCATCGTCTCATTATGATATCATCATCATCATCATCATCATCATCATCATCTCATCATGATATCATCATCATCATCTCATCATGATATCATCATCATCATCTCATCATGATATCATCATCATCTCATCATGATATCATCATCATCTCATCATGATATCATCATCATCATCATCATCATCATCATCATCATCATCATCTCATCATGATATCATCATCATCGTCTCATTATGATATCATCATCATCATCATCATCTCATCATGATATCATCAACATCATCTCATCATGATATCATCATCATCATCTCATCATGATATCATCATCATCTCATCTTGATATCATCATCATATCATCATGATATCATCATCATCATCATCATCATCTCATCATGATATCATCATCATTGTCTCATCATGATATCATCATCATCATCATCATCATCTCATCATGATATCATCATCATCATCATCTCATCATGATATCATCATCATGATATCATCATCATGATATCATCATCATCTTCATCATCATCATCTCATCATGATATCATCATCATGATATCATCATCATCGTCTCATCATGATATCATCATCATCATCATCTCATCATGATATCATCATCATCATCTTCATCATCATCTCATCATGATATCAACATCATGATATCATCATCATCATCTCATCATGATATCATCATCATGATATCATCATCATGATCATCATCATCATCATCATCATCATCATCATCATCATCATCATCATCATCATCATCATATCATCATGATATCATCATCATGATATCATCATCATCGTCTCATCATGATATCATCATCATCATGATCTCTTCATGATATCATCATTATGATATCATCATCATCGTCTCATCATGATATCATCATCATCTCATCATGATATCATCATCATGATCATCTCATCATGATATCATCATCATCTCATCATGATATCATCATCATCATCTCATCATCATCATCATCATCATCATCACCATCATCATCATCTCATCATGATATCATCATCATCATCTCATCATCTCATCATCATCATCATCATCATCATCTCATCATGATATCATCATCATCATCATCATCTCATCATGATATCATCATCATGATATCATCATCATCGTCGTATCATCATGATATCATCATCATGATATCATCATCATGATATCATCATCATCATCATCATCTCATCATGAAATCATCATCATCATGATATCATCCTCATCGTCTCATCATGATATCATCATCATCATCATCTCATCATGATATAGTCATCATGATATCATCATCATCATCATCATCATCATCATCATCATATCATCATGATATCATCATCATGATATCATCATCATCGTCTCATCATGATATCATCATCATCATGATCTCTTCATGATATCATCATTATGATATCATCATCATCATCGTCTCATCATGATATCATCATCATCATCATCTCATCATGATATCATCATCAAGATCATCTCATCATGATATCATCATCATCTCATCATGATATCATCATCATCGTCTCATCATGATATCATCATGATCTCTTCATGATATCATCATTATGATATCATCATCATCATCGTCTCATCATGATATCATCATCATCATCATCTCATCATGATATCATCATCAAGATCATCTCATCATGATATCATCATCATCTCATCATGATATCATCATCATCATCTCATCATCATCATCATCATCTCATCATGATATCATCATCATCGTCTCATTATGATATCATCATCATCATCATCATCATCATCATCATCTCATCATGATATCATCATCATCATCTCATCATGATATCATCATCATCATCTCATCATGATATCATCATCATCTCATCATGATATCATCATCATCTCATCATGATATCATCATCATCATCATCATCATCATCATCATCATCATCTCATCATGATATCATCATCATCGTCTCATTATGATATCATCATCATCATCATCATCTCATCATGATATCATCAACATCATCTCATCATGATATCATCATCATCATCTCATCATGATATCATCATCATCTCATCTTGATATCATCATCATATCATCATGATATCATCATCATCATCATCATCATCTCATCATGATATCATCATCATTGTCTCATCATGATATCATCATCATCATCATCATCATCTCATCATGATATCATCATCATCATCATCTCATCATGATATCATCATCATGATATCATCATCATGATATCATCATCATCTTCATCATCATCATCTCATCATGATATCATCATCATGATATCATCATCATCGTCTCATCATGATATCATCATCATCATCATCTCATCATGATATCATCATCATCATCTTCATCATCATCTCATCATGATATCAACATCATGATATCATCATCATCATCTCATCATGATATCATCATCATGATATCATCATCATGATATCATCATCATGATATCATCATCATCATCATCATCATCATCATCATGATATCATCATCATCATCATCATCATCATCATGATATCATCATCATCATCATCATCTCATCATGATATCATCATCATGATATCATCATCATGATATCATCATCATGATATCATCATCATGATATCATCATCATCATCATCATCATGATATCATCATCATCATCATCATCATCATCATCATGATATCATCATCATCATCATCTCATCATGATATCATCATCATGATATCATCATCATGATATCATCATCATGATATCATCATCATGATATCATCATCTCATCATGATATCATGATCATCTCATCATGATATCTTCATTATCTCATCATGATATCATCATCATCTCATCATGATATCATCATCATCACCATCTCATCATGATATCATCATCATCATCATCATCTCATCATTATATCATCATCATGATATCATCATCATCATCTCATCATGATATCATCATCATCATCATCATCATCATCATCATCTCATCATGATATCAACATCATGATATCATCATCATCATCTCATCATGATATCAACATCATGATATCATCATCATCATCTCATCATGATATCATCATCATGATATCATCATCATGATATCATCATCATGATATCATCATCATCATCATCATCATCATGATATCATCATCATCATCATCATCTCATCATGATATCATCATCATGATATCATCATCATGATATCATCATCATGATATCATCATCATGATATCATCATCATCATCATCATCATCATCATCATCATCATTATCATCTCATCGTGATATCATGATCATCTCATCATGATATCTTCATTATCTCATCATGATATCATCATCATCTCATCATGATATCATCATCATCATCTCATCATGATATCATCATCATCATCATCATCATCATCATCATCATCATCATCATCTCATCATGATATCAACATCATGATATCATCATCATCATCTCATCATGATATCATCATCATGATATCATCATCATGATATCATCATCATGATATCATCATCATGATATCATCATCATCATCATCATCATCATCATCATCATGATATCATCATCATCATCATCTCATCATTATATCATCATCATGATATCATCATCATGATATCATCATCATGATATCATCATCATGATATCATCATCATCATCTCATCATGATATCATGATCATCTCATCATGATATCTTCATTATCTCATCATGATATCATCATCATCTCATCATGATATCATCATCATCATCATCATCATCTCATCATGATATCATCATCTCATCATGATATCATCATCATCTCATCATGATATCATCATCATCTCATCATGATATCATCATCATCATCTCATCATCATCATCATCATCTCATCATGATATCATCATCATCGTCTCATTATGATATCATCATCATCATCATCATCATCATCATCTCATCATGATATCATCATCATCGTCTCATTATGATATCATCATCATCATCATCATATCATCATCATCATCATCTCATCATGATATCATCATCATCATCATCATCTCATCATGATATCATCAACATCATCTCATCATGATATCATCATCATCTCATCATGATATCATCATCATCTCATCATGATATCATCATCATCATCATCATCTCATCATGATATCATCATCATCGTCTCATCATGATATCATCATCATCATCATCATCATCATCATCTCATCATGATATCATCATCATGATATCATCATCATCGTCTCATCATGATATCATCATCATGATCATCTCATCATGATATCATCATCATGATCATCTCATCATGATATCATCATCATGATATCATCATCATCATGATATCATCATCATCATCTCATCATATCATCATCCTGATATCATCATCATGATATCATCATCATCATCATCATCATCTCATCATGAAATCATCATCATCATGATATCATCATCATTGCCTCATCATGATATCATCATCATCATCTCATCATGATATCATCATCATGATATCATCATCATGATCATCATCATCATCATCATCATCATCATCATCATCATCATCATCATCATCATCATCATCATATCATCATGATATCATCATCATGATATCATCATCATCGTCTCATCATGATATCATCATCATCATGATCTCTTCATGATATCATCATTATGATATCATCATCATCGTCTCATCATGATATCATCATCATCTCATCATGATATCATCATCATGATCATCTCATCATGATATCATCATCATGTCATCATGATATCATCATCATCATCTCATCATCATCATCATCATCATCATCATCTCATCATGATATCATCATCATCATCATCATCATCATCTCATCATGATATCATCATCATGATATCATCATCATCGTCGTATCATCATGATATCATCATCATGATATCATCATCATGATATCATCATCATCATCATCTCATCATGAAATCATCATCATCATGATATCATCATCATCGTCTCATCATGATATCATCATCATCATCATCTCATCATGATATCATCATCATGATATCATCATCATCATCATCATCATCATCATCATCATCATCATCATCATCATATCATCATGATATCATCATCATGATATCATCATCATCGTCTCATCATGATATCATCATCATCTCATCATGATATCATCATCATGATCATCTCATCATGATATCATCATCATGTCATCATGATATCATCATCATCATCTCATCATCATCATCATCATCATCATCATCATCATCATCATCTCATCATGATATCATCATCATCATCTCATCATCTCATCATCATCATCATCATCATCATCATCTCATCATGATATCATCATCATCATCATCATCATCATCTCATCATGATATCATCATCATGATATCATCATCATCGTCGTATCATCATGATATCATCATCATGATATCATCATCATGATATCATCATCATCATCATCTCATCATGAAATCATCATCATCATGATATCATCATCATCGTCTCATCATGATATCATCATCATCATCATCTCATCATGATATCATCATCATGATATCATCATCATCATCATCATCATCATCATCATCATCATCATCATCATCATATCATCATGATATCATCATCATGATATCATCATCATCGTCTCATCATGATATCATCATCATCATGATCTCTTCATGATATCATCATTATGATATCATCATCATCATCGTCTCATCATGATATCATCATCATCATCATCTCATCATGATATCATCATCAAGATCATCTCATCATGATATCATCATCATCTCATCATGATATCATCATCATCATCTCATCATCATCATCATCATCATCTCATCATGATATCATCATCATCATCTCATCATCTCATCATCATCATCATCATCTCATCATGATATCATCATCATCATCATCATCATCATCTCATCATGATACCATCATCATGATATCATCATCATCATCATCATCATCATCATCATCATCATCATCATCATCATCTCATCATGATATCATCATCATGATATCATCATCATGATATCATCATCATGATATCATCATCATCATCATCATCATCATCATCTCATCATGAAATCATCATCATCATGATATCATCATCATCGTCTCATCATGATATCATCATCATCTCATCATGATATCATCATCATGATATCATCATCATCATCATCATCATCATCATCATCATCATCATCATCATCATATCATCATGATATCATCATCATGATATCATCATCGTCGTCTCATCATGATATCATCATCATCATGATCTCTTCATGATATCATCATTATGATATCATCATCATCGTCTCTTCATGATATCATCATCATCATCATCTCATCATGATATCATCATCATCATCATCATCTCATCATGATATCATCATCATGATATCATCATCATGATATCATCATCATCATCATCTCATCATGATATCATCATCATCATCATAAACATCTCATCATGATATCATCATCATCATCATCATCATCTCATCATGATATCATCATCATCATCATCTCATCATGAAATCATCATCATCATGATATCATCATCATCGCCTCATCATGATATCATCATCATCATCTCATCATGATATCATCATCATGATATCATCATCATGATCATCATCATCATCATCATCATCATCATCATCATATCATCATGATATCATCATCATGATATCATCATCATCGTCTCATCATGATATCATCATCATCATGATCTCTTCATGATATCATCATTATGATATCATCATCATCGTCTCATCATGATATCATCATCATCTCATCATGATATCATCATCATGATCATCTCATCATGATATCATCATCATCTCATCATGATATCATCATCATCATCTCATCATCATCATCATCATCATCATCATCATCATCATCATCTCATCATGATATCATCATCATCATCTCATCATCTCATCATCATCATCATCATCATCATCTCTTCATGATATCATCATCATCATCATCATCATCTCATCATGATATCATCATCATGATATCATCATCATCGTCGTATCATCATCATCTCATCATCTCATCATCATCATCATCATCTCATCATCTCATCATCATCATCATCATCATCATCTCTTCATGATATCATCATCATCATCATCATCATCTCATCATGATATCATCATCATGATATCATCATCATCGTCGTATCATCATCATCTCATCATCTCATCATCATCATCATCATCTCATCATGATATCATCATCATCATCATCATCATCATCTCATCATGATACCATCATCATGATATCATCATCATCATCATCATCATCATCATCATCATCATCATCATCATCATCATCTCATCATGATATCATCATCATGATATCATCATCATGATATCATCATCATGATATCATCATCATCATCATCATCATCATCTCATCATGAAATCATCATCATCATGATATCATCATCATCGTCATCATCATCATCGTCTCATCATGATATCATCATCATCATCTCATCATGATATCATCATCATGATATCATCATCATCATCATCATCATCATATCATCATCATGATATCATCATCGTCGTCTCATCATGATATCATCATCATCATGATCTCTTCATGATATCATCATTATGATATCATCATCATCGTCTCTTCATGATATCATCATCATCATCATCTCATCATGATATCATCATCATCATCATCATCATCATCATCATCATCTCATCATGATATCATCATCATGATATCATCATCATCATCATCATCTCATCATGATACCATCATCATGATATCATCATCATCATCATCATCATCATCATCATCATCATCATCATCATCTCATCATGATATCATCATCATGATATCATCATCATGATATCATCATCATGATATCATCATCATCATCATCATCATCATCATCATCTCATCATGAAATCATCATCATCATGATATCATCATCATCGTCATCATCATCATCGTCTCATCATGATATCATCATCATCATCTCATCATGATATCATCATCATGATATCATCATCATCATCATCATCATCATATCATCATCATGATATCATCATCGTCGTCTCATCATGATATCATCATCATCATGATCTCTTCATGATATCATCATTATGATATCATCATCATCGTCTCTTCATGATATCATCATCATCATCATCTCATCATGATATCATCATCATCATCATCATCATCATCATCATCATCATCTCATCATGATATCATCATCATGATATCATCATCATGATATCATCATCATCATCATCTCATCATGATATCATCATCATCATCATAAACATCTCATCATGATATCATCATCATCATCATCATCATCTCATCATGATATCATCATTATCATCATCATCTCATCATGAAATCATCATCATCATGATATCATCATCATCGCCTCATCATGATATCATCATCATCATCTCATCATGATATCATCATCATGATATCATCATCATGATCATGATCATCATCATCATCATCATCATCATATCATCATGATATCATCATCATGATATCATCATCATCGTCTCATCATGATATCATCATCATCATGATCTCTTCATGATATCATCATTATGATATCATCATCATCGTCTCATCATGATATCATCATCATCTCATCATGATATCATCATCATCATCTCATCATCATCATCATCATCTCATCATGATATCATCATCATCGTCTCATTATGATATCATCATCATCATCATCATCATCATCATCATCATCTCATCATGATATCATCATCATCGTCTCATTATGATATCATCATCATCATCATCATATCATCATCATCATCATCTCATCATGATATCATCATCATCATCATCATCTCATCATGATATCATCAACATCATCTCATCATGATATCATCATCATCTCATCATGATATCATCATCATCTCATCATGATATCATCATCATCATCATCATCTCATCATGATATCATCATCATCGTCTCATCATGATATCATCATCATCATCATCATCATCATCATCATCATCTCATCATGATATCATCATCATGATATCATCATCATCGTCTCATCATGATATCATCATCATGATCATCTCATCATGATATCATCATCATGATCATCTCATCATGATATCATCATCATGATATCATCATCATCATGATATCATCATCATCATCTCATCATATCATCATCCTGATATCATCATCATGATCATCTCATCATGATATCATCATCATGATATCATCATCATCATGATATCATCATCATCATCTCATCATATCATCATCCTGATATCATCATCATGATATCATCATCATCATCATCATCTCATCATGAAATCATCATCATCATGATATCATCATCATTGCCTCATCATGATATCATCATCATCATCTCATCATGATATCATCATCATGATATCATCATCATGATCATCATCATCATCATCATCATCATCATCATCATCATCATCATCATCATCATCATCATCATATCATCATGATATCATCATCATGATATCATCATCATCGTCTCATCATGATATCATCATCATCATGATCTCTTCATGATATCATCATTATGATATCATCATCATCGTCTCATCATGATATCATCATCATCTCATCATGATATCATCATCATGATCATCTCATCATGATATCATCATCATGTCATCATGATATCATCATCATCATCTCATCATCATCATCATCATCATCATCATCTCATCATGATATCATCATCATCATCATCATCATCATCTCATCATGATATCATCATCATGATATCATCATCATCGTCGTATCATCATGATATCATCATCATGATATCATCATCATGATATCATCATCATCATCATCTCATCATGAAATCATCATCATCATGATATCATCATCATCGTCTCATCATGATATCATCATCATCATCATCTCATCATGATATCATCATCATGATATCATCATCATCATCATCATCATCATCATCATCATCATCATCATATCATCATGATATCATCATCATGATATCATCATCATCGTCTCATCATGATATCATCATCATCTCATCATGATATCATCATCATGATCATCTCATCATGATATCATCATCATGTCATCATGATATCATCATCATCATCTCATCATCATCATCATCATCATCATCATCATCATCATCTCATCATGATATCATCATCATCATCTCATCATCTCATCATCATCATCATCATCATCATCATCTCATCATGATATCATCATCATCATCATCATCATCATCTCATCATGATATCATCATCATGATATCATCATCATCGTCGTATCATCATGATATCATCATCATCATCATCTCATCATGAAATCATCATCATCATGATATCATCATCATCGTCTCATCATGATATCATCATCATCATCATCTCATCATGATATCATCATCATGATATCATCATCATCATCATCATCATCATCATCATCATCATCATCATCATCATCATCATCATATCATCATGATATCATCATCATGATATCATCATCATCGTCTCATCATGATATCATCATCATCATGATCTCTTCATGATATCATCATTATGATATCATCATCATCATCGTCTCATCATGATATCATCATCATCATCATCTCATCATGATATCATCATCAAGATCATCTCATCATGATATCATCATCATCTCATCATGATATCATCATCATCATCTCATCATCATCATCATCATCATCATCTCATCATGATATCATCATCATCATCTCATCATCTCATCATCATCATCATCATCTCATCATGATATCATCATCATCATCATCATCATCATCTCATCATGATACCATCATCATGATATCATCATCATCATCATCATCATCATCATCATCATCATCATCATCATCATCATCTCATCATGATATCATCATCATGATATCATCATCATGATATCATCATCATCATCATCATCATCATCATCTCATCATGAAATCATCATCATCATGATATCATCATCATCGTCTCATCATGATATCATCATCATCTCATCATGATATCATCATCATGATATCATCATCATCATCATCATCATCATCATCATCATCATCATCATCATATCATCATGATATCATCATCATGATATCATCATCGTCGTCTCATCATGATATCATCATCATCATGATCTCTTCATGATATCATCATTATGATATCATCATCATCGTCTCTTCATGATATCATCATCATCATCATCTCATCATGATATCATCATCATCATCATCATCATCATCATCATCTCATCATGATATCATCATCATGATATCATCATCATGATATCATCATCATCATCATCTCATCATGATATCATCATCATCATCATAAACATCTCATCATGATATCATCATCATCATCATCATCATCTCATCATGATATCATCATCATCATCATCATCTCATCATGAAATCATCATCATCATGATATCATCATCATCGCCTCATCATGATATCATCATCATCATCTCATCATGATATCATCATCATGATATCATCATCATGATCATCATGATCATCATCATCATCATCATCATCATCATCATCATATCATCATGATATCATCATCATGATATCATCATCATCGTCTCATCATGATATCATCATCATCATGATCTCTTCATGATATCATCATTATGATATCATCATCATCGTCTCATCATGATCATCATCATCATCATCATCATCATCATCATCATCATATCATCATGATATCATCATCATGATATCATCATCATCGTCTCATCATGATATCATCATCATCATGATCTCTTCATGATATCATCATTATGATATCATCATCATCGTCTCATCATGATATCATCATCATCTCATCATGATATCATCATCATGATCATCTCATCATGATATCATCATCATCTCATCATGATATCATCATCATCATCTCATCATCATCATCATCATCATCATCTCATCATGATATCATCATCATCATCTCATCATCTCATCATCATCATCATCATCATCATCTCTTCATGATATCATCATCATCATCATCATCATCTCATCATGATATCATCATCATGATATCATCATCATCGTCGTATCATCATCATCTCATCATCTCATCATCATCATCATCATCTCATCATCTCATCATCATCATCATCATCATCATCTCTTCATGATATCATCATCATCATCATCATCATCTCATCATGATATCATCATCATGATATCATCATCATCGTCGTATCATCATCATCTCATCATCTCATCATCATCATCATCATCTCATCATGATATCATCATCATCATCATCATCATCATCATCTCATCATGATACCATCATCATGATATCATCATCATCATCATCATCATCATCATCATCATCATCATCATCATCATCATCATCTCATCATGATATCATCATCATGATATCATCATCATGATATCATCATCATGATATCATCATCATCATCATCATCATCATCATCTCATCATGAAATCATCATCATCATGATATCATCATCATCGTCATCATCATCATCGTCTCATCATGATATCATCATCATCATCTCATCATGATATCATCATCATGATATCATCATCATCATCATCATCATCATATCATCATCATGATATCATCATCGTCGTCTCATCATGATATCATCATCATCATGATCTCTTCATGATATCATCATTATGATATCATCATCATCATCGTCTCTTCATGATATCATCATCATCATCATCTCATCATGATATCATCATCATCATCATCATCATCATCATCATCATCATCATCTCATCATGATATCATCATCATGATATCATCATCATGATATCATCATCATCATCATCTCATCATGATATCATCATCATCATCATAAACATCTCATCATGATATCATCATCATCATCATCATCATTTCATCATGATATCATCATTATCATCATCATCTCATCATGAAATCATCATCATCATGATATCATCATCATCGCCTCATCATGATATCATCATCATCATCTCATCATGATATCATCATCATGATATCATCATCATGATCATGATCATCATCATCATCATCATCATCATCATCATCATATCATCATGATATCATCATCATGATATCATCATCATCGTCTCATCATGATATCATCATCATCATGATCTCTTCATGATATCATCATTATGATATCATCATCATCGTCTCATCATGATATCATCATCATCTCATCATGATATCATCATCATCATCTCATCATCATCATCATCATCATCATCATCATCATCTCATCATGATATCATCATCATCATCTCATCATCTCATCATCATCATCATCATCATCATCATCTCATCATGATATCATCATCATCATCATCATCATCATCTCATCATGATATCATCATCATGATATCATCATCATCGTCGTATCATCATGATATCATCATCATGATATCATCATCATAATATCATCATCATCATCATCATCATCTCATCATGATATCATCATCATGATATCATCATCATCATCATCATCATCATCATATCATCATGATATCATCATCATGATATCATCATCATCGTCTCATCATGATATCATCATCATCATGATCTCTTCATGATATCATCATTATGATATCATCATCATCATCGTCTCATCATGATATCATCATCATCATCATCTCATCATGATATTATCATCAAGATCATCTCATCATGATATCATCATCATCTCATCATGATATCATCATCATCATCTCATCATCATCATCATCATCTCATCATGATATCATCATCATCATCATCTCATCATCATCATCATCATCTCATCATGATATCATCATCATCATCATCATCATCATCATCTCATCATGATACCATCATCATGATATCATCATCATCATCATCATCATCATCATCTCATCATGATATCATCATCATGATATCATCATCTCATCATGATATCATCATCATGATATCATCATCATGATATCATCATCATGATATCATCATCATCATCATCATCATCATCATCATCTCATCATGAAATCATCATCATCATGATATCATCATCATCATGATATCATCATCATCTTCATCATCATCATCATCATCTCATCATGATATCATCATCATCATCATCATCATCATCATCATCTCAACATGATATCATCATCATCATCATCATCATCATCATCATCATCATCATCATCATCATCATTCATCATCATCATCATCTCATCATGATATCATCATCATCATCTCATCATCTCATCATCATCATCATCATCATCATCTCATCATGATATCATCATCATCATCATCATCATCATCTCATCTCATCATGATATCATCATCATCTCATCATGATATCTTCATTATCTCATCATGATATCATCATCATCTCATCATGATATCATCATCATCATCTCATCATGATATCATCATCATGATATCATCATCATCATCATCATCTCATCATGATATCATCATCATCATCATAAACATCTCATCATGATATCATCATCATCATCATCATCATCTCATCATGATATCATCATCATCATCATCATCTCATCATGAAATCATCATCATCATGATATCATCATCATCACCTCATCATGATATCATCATCATCATCTCATCATGATATCATCATCATGATATCATCATCATGATCATCATCATCATCATCATCATCATCATCATCATCATCATCATCATCATATCATCATGATATCATCATCATCGTCTCATCATGATATCATCATCATCATGATCTCTTCATGATATCATCATTATGATATCATCATCATCGTCTCATCATGATATCATCATCATCTCATCATGATATCATCATCATGATCATCTCATCATGATATCATCATCATCTCATCATGATATCATCATCATCATCTCATCATCATCATCATCATCATCATCTCATCATGATATCATCATCATCATCTCATCATCTCATCATCATCATCATCATCATCATCTCATCATGATATCATCATCATCATCATCATCTCATCATGATATCATCATCATGATATCATCATCATCGTCGTATCATCATGATATCATCATCATGATATCATCATCATGATATCATCATCATCATCATCATCTCATCATGAAATCATCATCATCATGATATCATCATCATCGTCTCATCATGATATCATCATCATCATCATCTCATCATGATATCATCATCATGATATCATCATCATCATCATCATCATCATCATCATCATATCATCATGATATCATCATCATGATATCATCATCATCGTCTCATCATGATATCATCATCATCATGATCTCTTCATGATATCATCATTATGATATCATCATCATCATCGTCTCATCATGATATCATCATCATCATCATCTCATCATGATATCATCATCAAGATCATCTCATCATGATATCATCATCATCTCATCATCATCATCATCATCTCATCATCATCATCATCATCTCATCATGATATCATCATCATCATCATCATCTCATCATCTCATCATCATCATCATCATCTCATCATGATATCATCATCATCATCATCATCATCTCATCATGATACCATCATCATGATATCATCATCATCATCATCATCATCATCATCTCATCATGATATCATCATCATGATATCATCATCATGATATCATCATCATGATATCATCATCATGATATCATCATCATCATCATCATCATCATCATCATCATCTCATCATGAAATCATCATCATCATGATATCATCATCATCGTCATCATCATCATCGTTTCATCATGATATCATCATCATCATCTCATCATGATATCATCATCATGATATCATCATCATCATCATCATCATCATCATCATCATCATCATCATCATATCATCATGATATCATCATCATGATATCATCATCGTCGTCTCATCATGATATCATCATCATCATGATCTCTTCATGATATCATCATTATGATATCATCATCATCGTCTCTTCATGATATCATCATCATCATCATCTCATCATGATATCATCATCATCATCATCATCATCATCATCTCATCATGATATCATCATGATATCATCATCATGATATCATCATCATGATATCATCATCATCATCATCATCTCATCATGATATCATCATCATCATCATAAACATCTCATCATGATATCATCATCATCATCATCTCATCATGATATCATCATCATCATCATCTCATCATGAAATCATCATCATCATGATATCATCATCATCGCCTCATCATGATATCATCATCATCATCTCATCATGATATCATCATCATGATCATCATCATCATCATCATCATCATCATCATATCATCATGATATCATCATCATGATATCATCATCATCGTCTCATCATGATATCATCATCATCATGATCTCTTCATGATATCATCATTATGATATCATCATCATCGTCTCATCATGATATCATCATCATCTCATCATGATATCATCATCATGATCATCTCATCATGATATCATCATCATCTCATCATGATATCATCATCATCATCATCATCATCATCATCATCACCATCATCATCATCTCATCATGATATCATCATCATCATCATCTCATCATCTCATCATCATCATCATCATCATCATCATCATCTCATCATGATATCATCATCATCATCATCATCATCATCTCATCATGATATCATCATCATGATATCATCATCATCGTCGTATCATCATGATATCATCATCATGATATCATCATCATCATCATCATCTCATCATGAAATCATCATCATCATGATATCATCATCATCGTCGTATCATCATGATATCATCATCATGATATCATCATCATCATCATCATCTCATCATGAAATCATCATCATCATGATATCATCATCATCGTCTCATCATGATATCATCATCATCAGCTCATCATGATATAGTCATCATGATATCATCATCATCATCATCATCATCATCATCATCATCATCATATCATCATGATATCATCATCATGATATCATCATCATCGTCTCATCATGATATCATCATCATCATGATCTCTTCATGATATCATCATTATGATATCATCATCATCATCGTCTCATCATGATATCATCATCATCATCATCTCATCATGATATCATCATCAAGATCATCTCATCATGATATCATCATCATCTCATCATGATATCATCATCATCGTCTCATCATGATATCATCATCATCATGATCTCTTCATGATATCATCATTATGATATCATCATCATCATCGTCTCATCATGATATCATCATCATCATCATCTCATCATGATATCATCATCAAGATCATCTCATCATGATATCATCATCATCTCATCATGATATCATCATCATCATCTCATCATCATCATCATCATCTCATCATGATATCATCATCATCATCATCTCATCATCTCATCATCATCATCATCATCTCATCATGATATCATCATCATCATCATCATCATCATCTCATCATGATACCATCATCATGATATCATCATCATCATCATCATCATCATCATCATCATCTCATCATGATATCATCATCATGATATCATCATCATGATATCATCATCATGATATCATCATCATCATCATCATCATCATCATCATCTCATCATGAAATCATCATCATCATGATATCATCATCATCGTCATCATCATCATCATCGTCTCATCATGATATCATCATCATCATCTCATCATGATATCATCATCATGATATCATCATCATCATCATCATCATCATCATCATCATATCATCATGATATCATCATCATGATATCATCATCGTCGTCTCATCATGATATCATCATCATCATGATCTCTTCATGATATCATCATTATGATATCATCATCATCGTCTCTTCATGATATCATCATCATCATCATCTCATCATGATATCATCATCATCATCATCATCATCATCATCATCTCATCATGATATCATCATCATGATATCATCATCATGATATCATCATCATCATCATCTCATCATGATATCATCATCATCATCATAAACATCTCATCATGATATCATCATCATCATCATCATCATCTCATCATGATATCATCATCATCATCATCATCATCTCATCATGAAATCATCATCATCATGATATCATCATCATTGCCTCATCATGATATCATCATCATCATCTCATCATGATATCATCATCATGATATCATCATCATGATATCATCATCATGATCATCATCATCATCATCATCATCATCATCATCATCATCATCATCATCATCATATCATCATGATATCATCATCATGATATCATCATCATCGTCTCATCATGATATCATCATCATCATGATCTCTTCATGATATCATCATTATGATATCATCATCATCGTCTCATCACGATATCATCATCATCTCATCATGATATCATCATCATGATCATCTCATCATGATATCATCATCATGTCATCATGATATCATCATCATCATCTCATCATCATCATCATCATCATCATCATCATCATCATCATCATCATCTCATCATGATATCATCATCATCATCTCATCATCTCATCATCATCATCTCATCATGATATCATCATCATCATCATCATCTCATCATGAAATCATCATCATCATGATATCATCATCATCACCTCATCATGATATCATCATCATCATCTCATCATGATATCATCATCATGATATCATCATCATGATCATCATCATCATCATCATCATCATCATCATCATCATCATCATCATCATCATCATATCATCATGATATCATCATCATTGTCTCATCATGATATCATCATCATCATGATCTCTTCATGATATCATCATTATGATATCATCATCATCGTCTCATCATGATATCATCATCATCTCATCATGATATCATCATCATGATCATCTCATCATGATATCATCATCATCTCATCATGATATCATCATCATCATCTCATCATCATCATCATCATCATCTCATCATGATATCATCATCATCATCTCATCATCTCATCATCATCATCATCATCATCATCATCATCTCATCATGATATCATCATCATCATCATCATCTCATCATGATATCATCATCATGATATCATCATCATCGTCGTATCATCATGATATCATCATCATGATATCATCATCATGATATCATCATCATCATCTCATCATGAAATCATCATCATCATGATATCATCATCATCGTCTCATCATGATATCATCATCATCATCATCTCATCATGATATCATCATCATGATATCATCATCATCATCATCATCATCATCATATCATCATGATATCATCATCATGATATCATCATCATGATATCATCATCATCGTCTCATCATGATATCATCATCATCATGATCTCTTCATGATATCATCATTATGATATCATCATCATCATCATCGTCTCATCATGATATCATCATCATCATCATCTCATCATATCATCATCATCGTCTCATCATGATATCATCATCATCATGATCTCTTCATGATATCATCATCATCTCATCATCATCATCATCATCATCTCATCATGATATCATCATCATCATCATCTCATCATCTCATCATCATCATCATCATCTCATCATGATATCATCATCATCATCATCATCATCTCATCATGATACCATCATCATGATATCATCATCATCATCATCATCATCATCATCATCATCATCATCATCATCATCTCATCATGATATCATCATCATGATATCATCATCATGATATCATCATCATGATATCATCATCATCATCATCATCATCATCATCATCATCATCATCTCATCATGAAATCATCATCATCATGATATCATCATCATCGTCATCATCATCATCGTTTCATCATGATATCATCATCATCATCTCATCATGATATCATCATCATGATATCATCATCATCATCATCATCATCATCATCATCATCATCATCATCATCATATCATCATGATATCATCATCGTCGTCTCATCATGATATCATCATCATCATCATCATCATCATCTCATCTCATCATGATATCATCATCATCTCATCATGATATCTTCATTATCTCATCATGATATCATCATCATCTCATCATGATATCATCATCATCATCTCATCATGATATCATCATCATGATATCATCATCATCATCATCATCTCATCATGATATCATCATCATCATCATAAACATCTCATCATGATATCATCATCATCATCATCATCATCTCATCATGATATCATCATCATCATCATCATCTCATCATGAAATCATCATCATCATGATATCATCATCATCACCTCATCATGATATCATCATCATCATCTCATCATGATATCATCATCATGATATCATCATCATGATCATCATCATCATCATCATCATCATCATCATCATCATATCATCATGATATCATCATCATCGTCTCATCATGATATCATCATCATCATGATCTCTTCATGATATCATCATTATGATATCATCATCATCGTCTCATCATGATATCATCATCATCTCATCATGATATCATCATCATGATCATCTCATCATGATATCATAATCATCTCATCATGATATCATCATCATCATCTCATCATCATCATCATCATCATCTCATCATGATATCATCATCATCATCTCATCATCTCATCATCATCATCATCATCATCATCATCTCATCATGATATCATCATCATCATCATCATCATCACCTCATCATGATATCATCATCATGATATCATCATCATCGTCGTATCATCATGATATCATCATCATGATATCATCATCATGATATCATCATCATCATCATCATCTCATCATGAAATCATCATCATCATGATATCATCATCATCGTCTCATCATGATATCATCATCATCATCATCTCATCATGATATCATCATCATGATATCATCATCATCATCATCATCATCATCATCATCATCATCATATCATCATGATATCATCATCATGATATCATCATCATCGTCTCATCATGATATCATCATCATCATGATCTCTTCATGATATCATCATTATGATATCATCATCATCATCATCATCATCATCATCATCATATCATCATGATATCATCATCATGATATCATCATCATCGTCTCATCATGATATCATCATCATCATGATCTCTTCATGATATCATCATTATGATATCATCATCATCATCATCGTCTCATCATGATATCATCATCATCATCATCTCATCATGATATCATCATCAAGATCATCTCATCATGATATCATCATCATCTCATCATCATCATCATCATCTCATCATCATCATCATCATCATCTCATCATGATATCATCATCATCTCATCATCTCATCATCATCATCATCATCTCATCATGATATCATCATCATCATCATCATCATCTCATCATGATACCATCATCATGATATCATCATCATCATCATCATCATCATCATCATCATCTCATCATGATATCATCATCATGATATCATCATCATGATATCATCATCATGATATCATCATCATCATCATCATCATCATCATCATCATCATCTCATCATGAAATCATCATCATCATGATATCATCATCATCGTCATCATCATCATCGTTTCATCATGATATCATCATCATCATCTCATCATGATATCATCATCATGATATCATCATCATCATCATCATCATCATCATCATCATATCATCATGATATCATCATCGTCGTCTCATCATGATATCATCATCATCATCATCATCATCATCTCATCTCATCATGATATCATCATCATCTCATCATGATATCTTCATTATCTCATCATGATATCATCATCATCTCATCATGATATCATCATCATCATCTCATCATGATATCATCATCATGATATCATCATCATCATCATCATCTCATCATGATATCATCATCATCATCATAAACATCTCATCATGATATCATCATCATCATCATCATCATCTCATCATGATATCATCATCATCATCATCATCTCATCATGAAATCATCATCATCATGATATCATCATCATCACCTCATCATGATATCATCATCATCATCTCATCATGATATCATCATCATGATATCATCATCATGATCATCATCATCATCATCATCATCATCATCATCATCATCATCATCATCATCATCATCATATCATCATGATATCATCATCATCGTCTCATCATGATATCATCATCATCATGATCTCTTCATGATATCATCATTATGATATCACCATCATCGTCTCATCATGATATCATCATCATCTCATCATGATATCATCATCATGATCATCTCATCATGATATCATCATCATCTCATCATGATATCATCATCATCATCTCATCATCATCATCATCATCATCTCATCATGATATCATCATCATCATCTCATCATCTCATCATCATCATCATCATCATCATCTCATCATGATATCATCATCATCATCATCATCATCATCATCATCTCATCATGATATCATCATCATGATATCATCATCATCGTCGTATCATCATGATATCATCATCATGATATCATCATCATGATATCATCATCATCATCATCATCTCATCATGAAATCATCATCATCATGATATCATCATCATCGTCTCATCATGATATCATCATCATCATCATCTCATCATGATATCATCATCATGATATCATCATCATCATCATCATCATCATCATCATCATCATCATCATCATATCATCATGATATCATCATCATGATATCATCATCATCGTCTTATCATGATATCATCATCATCATGATCTCTTCATGATATCATCATTATGATATCATCATCATCATCGTCTCATCATGATATCATCATCATCATCATCTCATCATGATATCATCATCAAGATCATCTCATCATGATATCATCATCATCTCATCATCATCATCATCATCTCATCATCATCATCATCATCATCTCATCATGATATCATCATCATCATCATCTCATCATCTCATCATCATCATCATCATCTCATCATGATATCATCATCATCATCATCATCATCATCTCATCATGATACCATCATCATGATATCATCATCATCATCATCATCATCTCATCATGATATCATCATCATGATATCATCATCATGATATCATCATCATGATATCATCATCATCATCATCATCATCATCATCTCATCATGAAATCATCATCATCATGATATCATCATCATCGTCATCATCATCATCGTTTCATCATGATATCATCATCATCATCTCATCATGATATCATCATCATGATATCATCATCATCATCATCATCATCATCATCATCATCATCATCATCATATCATCATGATATCATCATCGTCGTCTCATCATGATATCATCATCATCATGATCTCTTCATGATATCATCATTATGATATCATCATCATCGTCTCTTCATGATATCATCATCATCATCATCTCATCATGATATCATCATCATCATCATCATCATCATCATCATCATCATCATCTCATCATGATATCATCATGATATCATCATCATGATATCATCATCATGATATCATCATCATCATCATCATCTCATCATGATATCATCATCATCATCATAAACATCTCATCATGATATCATCATCATCATCATCATCATCATCTCATCATGATATCATCATCATCATCATCTCATCATGAAATCATCATCATCATGATATCATCATCATCGCCTCATCATGATATCATCATCATCATCTCATCATGATATCATCATCATGATCATCATCATCATCATCATCATCATCATCATCATCATCATCATCATCATATCATCATGATATCATCATCATGATATCATCATCATCGTCTCATCATGATATCATCATCATCATGATCTCTTCATGATATCATCATTATGATATCATCATCATCGTCTCATCATGATATCATCATCATCTCATCATGATATCATCATCATGATCATCTCATCATGATATCATCATCATCTCATCATGATATCATCATCATCATCTCATCATCATCATCATCATCATCATCATCACCATCATCATCATCTCATCATGATATCATCATCATCATCTCATCATCTCATCATCATCATCATCATCTCATCATGATATCATCATCATCATCATCATCATCTCATCATGATACCATCATCATGATATCATCATCATCATCATCATCATCATCATCATCTCATCATGATATCATCATCATGATATCATCATCATGATATCATCATCATGATATCATCATCATGATATCATCATCATCATCATCATCATCATCATCATCATCATCTCATCATGAAATCATCATCATCATGATATCATCATCATCGTCATCATCATCATCGTTTCATCATGATATCATCATCATCATCTCATCATGATATCATCATCATGATATCATCATCATCATCATCATCATCATCATCATCATCATCATATCATCATGATATCATCATCGTCGTCTCATCATGATATCATCATCATCATCATCATCATCATCTCATCTCATCATGATATCATCATCATCTAATCATGATATCTTCATTATCTCATCATGATATCATCATCATCTCATCATGATATCATCATCATCATCTCATCATGATATCATCATCATGATATCATCATCATCATCATCATCATCTCATCATGATATCATCATCATCATCATAAACATCTCATCATGATATCATCATCATCATCATCATCATCTCATCATGATATCATCATCATCATCATCATCTCATCATGAAATCATCATCATCATGATATCATCATCATCACCTCATCATGATATCATCATCATCATCTCATCATGATATCATCATCATGATATCATCATCATGATCATCATCATCATCATCATCATCATCATCATCATCATCATCATCATCATCATCATATCATCATGATATCATCATCATCGTCTCATCATGATATCATCATCATCATGATCTCTTCATGATATCATCATTATGATATCACCATCATCGTCTCATCATGATATCATCATCATCTCATCATGATATCATCATCATGATCATCTCATCATGATATCATCATCATCTCATCATGATATCATCATCATCATCTCATCATCATCATCATCATCATCTCATCATGATATCATCATCATCATCTCATCATCTCATCATCATCATCATCATCATCATCTCATCATGATATCATCATCATCATCATCATCATCATCATCTCATCATGATATCATCATCATGATATCATCATCATCGTCATATCATCATGATATCATCATCATGATATCATCATCATGATATCATCATCATCATCATCATCTCATCATGAAATCATCATCATCATGATATCATCATCATCGTCTCATCATGATATCATCATCATCATCATCTCATCATGATATCATCATCATGATATCATCATCATCATCATCATCATCATCATCATCATCATCATCATATCATCATGATATCATCATCATGATATCATCATCATCGTCTTATCATGATATCATCATCATCATGATCTCTTCATGATATCATCATTATGATATCATCATCATCATCGTCTCATCATGATATCATCATCATCATCATCTCATCATGATATCATCATCAAGATCATCTCATCATGATATCATCATCATCTCATCATCATCATCATCATCTCATCATCATCATCATCATCATCTCATCATGATATCATCATCATCATCATCTCATCATCTCATCATCATCATCATCATCTCATCATGATATCATCATCATCATCATCATCATCTCATCATGATACCATCATCATGATATCATCATCATCATCATCATCATCTCATCATGATATCATCATCATGATATCATCATCATGATATCATCATCATGATATCATCATCATCATCATCATCATCATCATCTCATCATGAAATCATCATCATCATGATATCATCATCATCGTCATCATCATCATCGTTTCATCATGATATCATCATCATCATCTCATCATGATATCATCATCATGATATCATCATCATCATCATCATCATCATCATCATCATCATCATCATCATCATCATCATATCATCATGATATCATCATCGTCGTCTCATCATGATATCATCATCATCATGATCTCTTCATGATATCATCATTATGATATCATCATCATCGTCTCTTCATGATATCATCATCATCATCATCTCATCATGATATCATCATCATCATCATCATCATCATCATCATCATCTCATCATGATATCATCATGATATCATCATCATGATATCATCATCATGATATCATCATCATCATCATCATCTCATCATGATATCATCATCATCATCATAAACATCTCATCATGATATCATCATCATCATCATCATCATCATCTCATCATGATATCATCATCATCATCATCTCATCATGAAATCATCATCATCATGATATCATCATCATCGCCTCATCATGATATCATCATCATCATCTCATCATGATATCATCATCATGATCATCATCATCATCATCATCATCATCATCATCATCATCATCATCATATCATCATGATATCATCATCATGATATCATCATCATCGTCTCATCATGATATCATCATCATCATGATCTCTTCATGATATCATCATTATGATATAATCATCATCGTCTCATCATGATATCATCATCATCTCATCATGATATCATCATCATGATCATCTCATCATGATATCATCATCATCTCATCATGATATCATCATCATCATCTCATCATCATCATCATCATCATCATCACCATCATCATCATCTCATCATGATATCATCATCATCATCTCATCATCTCATCATCATCATCATCATCTCATCATGATATCATCATCATCATCATCATCATCTCATCATGATACCATCATCATGATATCATCATCATCATCATCATCATCATCATCATCATCATCATCTCATCATGATATCATCATCATGATATCATCATCATGATATCATCATCATGATATCATCATCATCATCATCATCATCATCATCATCATCATCATCATCTCATCATGAAATCATCATCATCATGATATCATCATCATCGTCATCATCATCATCGTTTCATCATGATATCATCATCATCATCTCATCATGATATCATCATCATGATATCATCATCATCATCATCATCATCATCATCATCATCATATCATCATGATATCATCATCGTCGTCTCATCATGATATCATCATCATCATCATCATCATCATCTCATCTCATCATGATATCATCATCATCTCATCATGATATCTTCATTATCTCATCATGATATCATCATCATCTCATCATGATATCATCATCATCATCTCATCATGATATCATCATCATGATATCATCATCATCATCATCATCTCATCATGATATCATCATCATCATCATCATCTCATCATGAAATCATCATCATCATGATATCATCATCATCACCTCATCATGATATCATCATCATCATCTCATCATGATATCATCATCATGATATCATCATCATGATCATCATCATCATCATCATCATCATCATCATCATCATCATATCATCATGATATCATCATCATCGTCTCATCATGATATCATCATCATCATGATCTCTTCATGATATCATCATTATGATATCACCATCATCGTCTCATCATGATATCATCATCATCTCATCATGATATCATCATCATGATCATCTCATCATGATATCATCATCATCTCATCATGATATCATCATCATCATCTCATCATCATCATCATCATCATCTCATCATGATATCATCATCATCATCTCATCATCTCATCATCATCATCATCATCATCATCTCATCATGATATCATCATCATCATCATCATCATCATCATCTCATCATGATATCATCATCATGATATCATCATCATCGTCGTATCATCATGATATCATCATCATGATATCATCATCATGATATCATCATCATCATCATCATCTCATCATGAAATCATCATCATCATGATATCATCATCATCGTCTCATCATGATATCATCATCATCATCATCTCATCATGATATCATCATCATGATATCATCATCATCATCATCATCATCATCATCATCATCATCATATCATCATGATATCATCATCATGATATCATCATCATCGTCTTATCATGATATCATCATCATCATGATCTCTTCATGATATCATCATTATGATATCATCATCATCATCGTCTCATCATGATATCATCATCATCATCATCTCATCATGATATCATCATCAAGATCATCTCATCATGATATCATCATCATCTCATCATCATCATCATCATCTCATCATCATCATCATCATCATCTCATCATGATATCATCATCATCATCATCTCATCATCTCATCATCATCATCATCATCTCATCATGATATCATCATCATCATCATCATCATCTCATCATGATACCATCATCATGATATCATCATCATCATCATCATCATCTCATCATGATATCATCATCATGATATCATCATCATGATATCATCATCATGATATCATCATCATCATCATCATCATCATCATCTCATCATGAAATCATCATCATCATGATATCATCATCATCGTCATCATCATCATCGTTTCATCATGATATCATCATCATCATCTCATCATGATATCATCATCATGATATCATCATCATCATCATCATCATCATCATCATCATCATCATCATATCATCATGATATCATCATCGTCGTCTCATCATGATATCATCATCATCATGATCTCTTCATGATATCATCATTATGATATCATCATCATCGTCTCTTCATGATATCATCATCATCATCATCTCATCATGATATCATCATCATCATCATCATCATCATCATCATCATCATCATCTCATCATGATATCATCATGATATCATCATCATGATATCATCATCATGATATCATCATCATCATCATCATCTCATCATGATATCATCATCATCATCATAAACATCTCATCATGATATCATCATCATCATCATCATCATCATCTCATCATGATATCATCATCATCATCATCTCATCATGAAATCATCATCATCATGATATCATCATCATGATATCATCATCATCGTCTCATCATGATATCATCATCATCATGATCTCTTCATGATATCATCATTATGATATCATCATCATCGTCTCATCATGATATCATCATCATCTCATCATGATATCATCATCATGATCATCTCATCATGATATCATCATCATCTCATCATGATATCATCATCATCATCTCATCATCATCATCATCATCATCATCACCATCATCATCATCTCATCATGATATCATCATCATCATCTCATCATCTCATCATCATCATCATCATCATCATCATCTCATCATGATATCATCATCATCATCATCATCATCATCTCATCATGATATCATCATCATGATATCATCATCATCGTCGTATCATCATGATATCATCATCATGATATCATCATCATGATATCATCATCATGATATCATCATCATCATCTCATCATGAAATCATCATCATCATGATATCATCATCATCGTCTCATCATGATATCATCATCATCATCATCTCATCATGATATAGTCATCATGATATCATCATCATCATCATCATCATCATCATCATCATCATCATATCATCATGATATCATCATGATATCATCATCATGATATCATCATCATCGTCTCATCATGATATCATCATCATCATGATCTCTTCATGATATCATCATTATGATATCATCATCATCATCGTCTCATCATGATATCATCATCATCATCATCTCATCATGATATCATCATCAAGATCATCTCATCATGATATCATCATCATCTCATCATGATATCATCATCATCGTCTCATCATGATATCATCATCATCATGATCTCTTCATGATATCATCATTATGATATCATCATCATCATCGTCTCATCATGATATCATCATCATCATCATCTCATCATGATATCATCATCAAGATCATCTCATCATGATATCATCATCATCTCATCATGATATCATCATCATCATCTCATCATCATCATCATCATCTCATCATGATATCATCATCATCGTCTCATTATGATATCATCATCATCATCATCATCATCATCATCATCATCATCATCATCATCATCTCATCATGATATCATCATCATCATCTCATCATGATATCATCATCATCATCTCATCATGATATCATCATCATCTCATCATGATATCATCATCATCTCATCATGATATCATCATCATCATCATCATCATCATCATCATCATCATCTCATCATGATATCATCATCATCGTCTCATTATGATATCATCATCATCATCATCATCTCATCATGATATCATCAACATCATCTCATCATGATATCATCATCATCATCTCATCATGATATCATCATCATCTCATCTTGATATCATCATCATATCATCATGATATCATCATCATCATCATCATCTCATCATGATATCATCATCATTGTCTCATCATGATATCATCATCATCATCATCATCATCTCATCATGATATCATCATCATCATCATCTCATCATGATATCATCATCATGATATCATCATCATGATATCATCATCATCTTCATCATCATCATCATCATCATCATCATCATCATCATCTCATCATGATATCATCATCATGATATCATCATCATCGTCTCATCATGATATCATCATCATCATCATCTCATCATGATATCATCATAATCATCTTCATCATCATCTCATCATTATATCATCATCATGATATCATCATCATCATCTCATCATGATATCAACATCATGATATCATCATCATCATCTCATCATGATATCATCATCATGATATCATCATCATGATATCATCATCATGATATCATCATCATGATATCATCATCATCATCATCATCATCATCATCATCATCATCATGATATCATCATCATCATCATCATCATCATCATGATATCATCATCATCATCATCTCATCATGATATCATCATCATGATATCATCATCATGATATCATCATCATGATATCATCATCATCATCATCATCATCATGATATCATCATCATCATCATCATCATGATATCATCATCATCATCATCTCATCATGATATCATAATCATGATATCATCATCATGATATCATCATCATGATATCATCATCATGATATCATCATCATCATCTCATCATGATATCATGATCATCTCATCATGATATCTTCATTATCTCATCATGATATCATCATCATCTCATCATGATATCATCATCATCACCATCTCATCATGATATCATCATCATCATCATCATCTCATCATTATATCATCATCATGATATCATCATCATCATCTCATCATGATATCATCATCATCATCATCATCATCATCATCATCTCATCATGATATCAACATCATGATATCATCATCATCATCTCATCATGATATCAACATCATGATATCATCATCATCATCTCATCATGATATCATCATCATGATATCATCATCATGATATCATCATCATGATATCATCATCATTATCATCATCATCATGATATCATCATCATCATCATCTCATCATGATATCATCATCATGATATCATCATCATGATATCATCATCATGATATCATCATCATCATCATCATCATCATCATCATCATCATCATCTCATCGTGATATCATCATCATCATCTCATCATGATATCATCATCATCATCATCATCATCATCATCATCATCATCATCATCATCATCTCATCATGATATCAACATCATGATATCATCATCATCATCTCATCATGATATCATCATCATGATATCATCATCATGATATCATCATCATGATATCATCATCATGATATCATCATCATCATCATCATCATCATCATGATATCATCATCATCATCATCTCATCATGATATCATCATCATGATATCATCATCATGATATCATCATCATGATATCATCATCATCATCTCATCATGATATCATGATCATCTCATCATGATATCTTCATTATCTCATCATGATATCATCATCATCTCATCATGATATCATCATCATCATCATCATCATCATCTCATCATGATATCATCATCTCATCATGATATCATCATCATCTCATCATGATATCATCATCATCATCTCATCATCATCATCATCATCTCATCATGATATCATCATCATCGTCTCATTATGATATCATCATCATCATCATCATCTCATCATGATATCATCATCATCGTCTCATTATGATATCATCATCATCATCATCATATCATCATCATCATCATCTCATCATGATATCATCATCATCATCATCATCATCTCATCATGATATCATCAACATCATCTCATCATGATATCATCATCATCTCATCATGATATCATCATCATCTCATCATGATATCATCATCATCATCATCATCTCATCATGATATCATCATCATCGTCTCATCATGATATCATCATCATCATCATCATCTCATCATGATATCATCATCATGATATCATCATCATCGTCTCATCATGATATCATCATCATGATCATCTCATCATGATATCATCATCATGATCATCTCATCATGATATCATCATCATGATATCATCATCATCATGATATCATCATCATCATCTCATCATATCATCATCCTGATATCATCATCATGATATCATCATCATCATCTCATCATGATATCATCATCATCATCTCATCATCATCATCATCTCATCATGATATCATCATCATCATCTCATCATGATATCATCATCATCATCATCATCATCATCATCATCATCATCATCATCATCATCATCTCATCATGATATCATCATCATGATATCATCATCATCATCTCATCATGATATCATCATCATCATCTCATCATGATATCATCATCATCATGATATCATCATCATCATCATCATCATCATCATCATCATGATATCATCATCATGATATCATCATCATGATATCATCATCATGATATCATCATCATCATGATATCATCATCATCTTCATTATCATCATCATCATCTCATCATGATATCATCATCATGATATCATCATCATCGTCTCATCATGATATCATCATTATGATATCATCATCATCATCGTCTCATCATGATATCATCATCATCATCATCTCATCATGATATCATCATCATCTCATCATGATATCATCATCATCTCATCATGATATCATCATCATCATCTCATCATCATCATCATCATCTCATCATGATATCATCATCATCATCATCTCATCATCATCATCATCATCTCATCATGATATCATCATCATCATCATCATCATCTCATCATGATACCATCATCATGATATCATCATCATCATCATCATCATCATCATCATCATCATCTCATCATGATATCATCATCATGATATCATCATCATGATATCATCATCATGATATCATCATCATCATCATCATCATCATCATCATCATCTCATCATGAAATCATCATCATCATGATATCATCATCATCGTCATCATCATCATCATCGTCTCATCATGATATCATCATCATCATCTCATCATGATATCATCATCATGATATCATCATCATCATCATCATCATCATCATCATCATCATATCATCATGATATCATCATCATGATATCATCATCGTCGTCTCATCATGATATCATCATCATCATGATCTCTTCATGATATCATCATTATGATATCATCATCATCGTCTCTTCATGATATCATCATCATCATCATCTCATCATGATATCATCATCATCATCATCATCATCATCATCATCATCATCATCTCATCATGATCTCTTCATCATCATCATCTCATCATGATATCATCATCATCATCATAAACATCTCATCATGATATCATCATCATCATCATCATCATCTCATCATGATATCATCATCATCATCATCATCTCATCATGAAATCATCATCATCATGATATCATCATCATTGCCTCATCATGATATCATCATCATCATCTCATCATGATATCATCATCATGATATCATCATCATGATCATCATCATCATCATCATCATCATCATCATCATCATCATCATCATCATCATCATCATCATATCATCATGATATCATCATCATGATATCATCATCATCGTCTCATCATGATATCATCATCATCATGATCTCTTCATGATATCATCATTATGATATCATCATCATCGTCTCATCATGATATCATCATCATCTCATCATGATATCATCATCATGATCATCTCATCATGATATCATCATCATGTCATCATGATATCATCATCATCATCTCATCATCATCATCATCATCATCATCATCATCATCATCATCATCTCATCATGATATCATCATCATCATCTCATCATCTCATCATCATCATCATCATCATCTCATCATGATATCATCATCATCATCATCATAATCATCTCATCATGATATCATCATCATGATATCATCATCATCGTCGTATCATCATGATATCATCATCATGATATCATCATCATGATATCATCATCATCATCATCTCATCATGAAATCATCATCATCATGATATCATCATCATCGTCTCATCATGATATCATCATCATCATCATCTCATCATGATATCATCATCATGATATCATCATCATCATCATCATCATCATCATCATCATCATCATCATATCATCATGATATCATCATCATGATATCATCATCATCGTCTCATCATGATATCATCATCATCATGATCTCTTCATGATATCATCATTATGATATCATCATCATCATCGTCTCATCATGATATCATCATCATCATCATCATCTCATCATGATATCATCATCAAGATCATCTCATCATGATATCATCATCATCTCATCATGATATCATCATCATCATCTCATCATCATCATCATCATCTCATCATGATATCATCATCATCATCATCTCATCATCTCATCATCATCATCATCATCTCATCATGATATCATCATCATCATCATCATCATCATCTCATCATGATACCATCATCATGATATCATCATCATCATCATCATCATCATCATCATCATCATCATCATCATCATCATCTCATCATGATATCATCATCATGATATCATCATCATGATATCATCATCATGATATCATCATCATCATCATCATCATGAAATCATCATCATCATGATATCATCATCATCGTCATCATCATCATCGTCTCATCATGATATCATCATCATCATCTCATCATAATATCATCATCATGATATCATCATCATCATCATCATCATCATCATCATCATCATCATCATATCATCATGATATCATCATCATGATATCATCATCGTCGTCTCATCATGATATCATCATCATCATGATCTCTTCATGATATCATCATTATGATATCATCATCATCGTCTCTTCATGATATCATCATCATCATCATCTCATCATGATATCATCATCATCATCATCATCATCATCATCTCATCATGATATCATCATCATGATATCATCATCATGATATCATCATCATCATCATCTCATCATGATATCATCATCATCATCATAAACATCTCATCATGATATCATCATCATCATCATCATCATCATCTCATCATGATATCATCATCATCATCATCATCTCATCATGATATCATCATCATCATCATATCATCATGATATCATCATGATATCATCATCATCGTCTCATCATGATATCATCATCATGATATCATCATCATGATCATCATGATCATCATCATCATCATCATCATCATCATCATCATCATCATCATATCATCATGATATCATCATGATATCATCATCATCGTCTCATCATGATATCATCATCATGATATCATCATCATGATCATCATGATCATCATCATCATCATCATCATCATCATCATCATCATCATCATCATCATCATATCATCATGATATCATCATGATATCATCATCATCGTCTCATCATGATATCATCATCATCATGATCTCTTCATGATATCATCATTATGATATCATCATCATCGTCTCATTATGATATCATCATCATCTCATCATGATATCATCATCATGATCATCTCATCATGATATCATCATCATCTCATCATGATATCATCATCATCATCTCATCATCATCATCATCATCATCATCATCATCATCATCATCATCATCTCATCAAGATATCATCATCATCATCTCATCATCTCATCATCATCATCATCATCATCATCTCATCATGATATCATCATCATCATCATCATCATCTCATCATGATATCATCATCATGATATCATCATCATCGTCGTATCATCATCATCTCATCATCTCATCATCATCATCATCATCATCTCATCATGATATCATCATCATCATCATCATCATCATCATCATCTCATCATGATACCATCATCATGATATCATCATCATCATCATCATCATCATCATCTCATCATGATATCATCATCATGATATCATCATCATGATATCATCATCATGATATCATCATCATCATCATCATCATCATCTCATCATGAAATCATCATCATCATGATATCATCATCATCGTCATCATCATCATCGTCTCATCATGATATCATCATCATCATCTCATCATGATATCATCATCATGATATCATCATCATCATCATCATCATATCATCATCATGATATCATCATCGTCGTCTCATCATGATATCATCATCATCATGATCTCTTCATGATATCATCATTATGATATCATCATCATCGTCTCTTCATGATATCATCATCATCATCATCATCATCTCATCATGATATCATCATCATCATCATCATCATCATCATCATCATCATCATCATCATCATCTCATCATGATATCATCATCATGATATCATCATCATGATATCATCATCATCATCATCTCATCATGATATCATCATCATCATCATAAACATCTCATCATGATATCATCATCATCATCATCATCATCTCATCATGATATCATCATTATCATCATCATCTCATCATGAAATCATCATCATCATGATATCATCATCATCGCCTCATCATGATATCATCATCATCATCTCATCATGATATCATCATCATGATATCATCATCATGATCATGATCATCATCATCATCATCATCATCATCATCATATCATCATGATATCATCATCATGATATCATCATCATCGTCTCATCATGATATCATCATCATCATGATCTCTTCATGATATCATCATTATGATATCATCATCATCGTCTCATCATGATATCATCATCATCTCATCATGATATCATCATCATGATCATCTCATCATGATATCATCATCATCTCATCATGATATCATCATCATCATCTCATCATCATCATCATCATCATCATCATCATCATCATCATCATCTCATCATGATATCATCATCATCATCTCATCATCTCATCATCATCATCATCATCATCATCTCATCATGATATCATCATCATCATCATCATCATCATCTCATCATGATATCATCATCATGATATCATCATCATCGTCGTATCATCATGATATCATCATCATGATATCATCATCATAATATCATCATCATCATCATCATCTCATCATGATATCATCATCATGATATCATCATCATCATCATCATCATCATCATATCATCATGATATCATCATCATGATATCATCATCATCGTCTCATCATGATATCATCATCATCATGATCTCTTCATGATATCATCATTATGATATCATCATCATCATCGTCTCATCATGATATCATCATCATCATCATCTCATCATGATATCATCATCAAGATCATCTCATCATGATATCATCATCATCTCATCATGATATCATCATCATCATCTCATCATCATCATCATCATCTCATCATGATATCATCATCATCATCATCTCATCATCATCATCATCTCATCATGATATCATCATCATCATCATCATCATCATCTCATCATGATACCATCATCATGATATCATCATCATCATCATCATCATCATCTCATCATGATATCATCATCATGATATCATCATCATGATATCATCATCATGATATCATCATCATCATCATCATCATCATCTCATCATGAAATCATCATCATCATGATATCATCATCATCGTCAGCATCATCATCGTCTCATCATGATATCATCATCATCATCTCATCATGATATCATCATCATGATATCATCATCATCATCATCATCATCATCATCATCATCATCATCATCATCATCATCATATCATCATGATATCATCATCATGATATCATCATCGTCGTCTCATCATGATATCATCATCATCATGATCTCTTCATGATATCATCATTATGATATCATCATCATCGTCTCTTCATGATATCATCATCATCATCATCTCATCATGATATCATCATCATGATCATCTCATCATGATATCATCATCATCTCATCATGATATCATCATCATCATCTCATCATCATCATCATCATCATCATCATCATCATCTCATCATGATATCATCATCATCATCTCATCATCTCATCATCATCATCATCATCATCTCATCATGATATCATCATCATCATCATCATCATCTCATCTCATCATGATATCATCATCATCTCATCATGATATCTTCATTATCTCATCATGATATCATCATCATCTCATCATGATATCATCATCATCATCTCATCATGATATCATCATCATGATATCATCATCATCATCATCATCTCATCATGATATCATCATCATCATCATAAACATCTCATCATGATATCATCATCATCATCATCATCATCATCTCATCATGATATCATCATCATCATCATCATCTCATCATGAAATCATCATCATCATGATATCATCATCATCACCTCATCATGATATCATCATCATCATCTCATCATGATATCATCATCATGATATCATCATCATGATCATCATCATCATCATCATCATCATCATCATCATCATCATCATCATATCATCATGATATCATCATCATCGTCTCATCATGATATCATCATCATCATGAACTCTTCATGATATCATCATTATGATATCATCATCATCGTCTCATCATGATATCATCATCATCTCATCATGATATCATCATCATGATCATCTCATCATGATATCATCATCATCTCATCATGATATCATCATCATCATCTCATCATCATCATCATCATCATCATCTCATCATGATATCATCATCATCATCTCATCATCTCATCATCATCATCATCATCATCATCATCTCATCATGATATCATCATCATCATCATCATCATCATCATCTCATCATGATATCATCATCATGATATCATCATCATCGTCGTATCATCATGATATCATCATCATGATATCATCATCATGATATCATCATCATCATCATTATCTCATCATGAAATCATCATCATCATGATATCATCATCATCGTCTCATCATGATATCATCATCATCATCATCTCATCATGATATCATCATCATGATATCATCATCATCATCATCATCATCATCATCATCATCATCATCATCATCATCATCATATCATCATGATATCATCATCATGATATCATCATCATCGTCTCATCATGATATCATCATCATCATGATCTCTTCATGATATCATCATTATGATATCATCATCATCATCGTCTCATCATGATATCATCATCATCATCATCTCATCATGATATCATCATCAAGATCATCTCATCATGATATCATCATCATCTCATCATCATCATCATCATCTCATCATCATCATCATCATCTCATCATGATATCATCATCATCATCATCTCATCATCTCATCATCATCATCATCATCTCATCATGATATCATCATCATCATCATCATCATCTCATCATGATACCATCATCATGATATCATCATCATCATCATCATCATCATCATCATCATCATCTCATCATGATATCATCATCATGATATCATCATCATGATATCATCATCATGATATCATCATCATCATCATCATCATCATCATCTCATCATGAAATCATCATCATCATGATATCATCATCATCGTCATCATCATCATCGTTTCATCATGATATCATCATCATCATCTCATCATGATATCATCATCATGATATCATCATCATCATCATCATCATCATCATCATCATCATCATCATATCATCATGATATCATCATCATCATGATCTCTTCATGATATCATCATCGTCGTCTCATCATGATATCATCATCATCATGATCTCTTCATGATATCATCATTATGATATCATCATCATCGTCTCTTCATGATATCATCATCATCATCATCTCATCATGATATCATCATCATCATCATCATCATCATCTCATCATGATATCATCATGATATCATCATCATGATATCATCATCATGATATCATCATCATCATCATCATCTCATCATGATATCATCATCATCATCATAAACATCTCATCATGATATCATCATCATCATCATCTCATCATGATATCATCATCATCATCATCTCATCATGAAATCATCATCATCATGATATCATCATCATCGCCTCATCATGATATCATCATCATCATCTCATCATGATATCATCATCATGATCATCATCATCATCATCATCATCATCATCATCATCATCATCATCATCATCATCATCATATCATCATGATATCATCATCATGATATCATCATCATCGTCTCATCATGATATCATCATCATCATGATCTCTTCATGATATCATCATTATGATATCATCATCATCGTCTCATCATGATATCATCATCATCTCATCATGATATCATCATCATGATCATCTCATCATGATATCATCATCATCTCATCATGATATCATCATCATCATCATCATCATCATCATCATCATCACCATCATCATCATCTCATCATGATATCATCATCATCATCTCATCATCTCATCATCATCATCATCATCATCATCATCTCATCATGATATCATCATCATCATCATCATCATCTCATCATGATATCATCATCATGATATCATCATCATCGTCGTATCATCATGATATCATCATCATGATATCATCATCATGATATCATCATCATCATCATCATCATCTCATCATGAAATCATCATCATCATGATATCATCATCATCGTCTCATCATGATATCATCATCATCATCATCTCATCATGATATAGTCATCATGATATCATCATCATCATCATCATCATCATCATCATCATCATCATATCATCATGATATCATCATCATGATATCATCATCATCGTCTCATCATGATATCATCATCATCATGATCTCTTCATGATATCATCATTATGATATCATCATCATCATCGTCTCATCATGATATCATCATCATCATCATCTCATCATGATATCATCATCAAGATCATCTCATCATGATATCATCATCATCTCATCATGATATCATCATCATCGTCTCATCATGATATCATCATCATCATGATCTCTTCATGATATCATCATTATGATATCATCATCATCATCGTCTCATCATGATATCATCATCATCATCATCTCATCATGATATCATCATCAAGATCATCTCATCATGATATCATCATCATCTCATCATGATATCATCATCATCATCTCATCATCATCATCATCATCTCATCATGATATCATCATCATCGTCTCATTATGATATCATCATCATCATCATCATCATCATCATCATCATCTCATCATGATATCATCATCATCATCTCATCATGATATCATCATCATCATCTCATCATGATATCATCATCATCTCATCATGATATCATCATCATCATCATCATCATCATCATCATCTCATCATGATATCATCATCATCATTGTCTCATTATGATATCATCATCATCATCATCATCTCATCATGATATCATCAACATCATCTCATCATGATATCATCATCATCATCTCATCATGATATCATCATCATCTCATCTTGATATCATCATCATATCATCATGATATCATCATCATCATCATCATCTCATCATGATATCATCATCATCATCATCATCTCATCATGATATCATCATCATTGTCTCATCATGATATCATCATCATCATCATCATCATCATCATCTCATCATGATATCATCATCATCATCATCTCATCATGATATCATCATCATGATATCATCATCATCATCATCATCTCATCATGATATCATCATCATCATCATCTCATCATGATATCATCATCATTGTCTCATCATGATATCATCATCATCATCATCATCATCATCTCATCATGATATCATCATCATCATCATCTCATCATGATATCATCATCATGATATCATCATCATGATATCATCTTCATCATCATCATCATCATCATCATCTCATCATGATATCATCATCATGATATCATCATCATCGTCTCATCATGATATCATCATCATCATCATCTCATCATGATATCATCATCATCATCTTCATCATCATCTCATCATTATATCATCATCATGATATCATCATCATCATCTCATCATGATATCAACATCATGATATCATCATCATCATCTCATCATGATATCATCATCATGATATCATCATCATGATATCATCATCATGATATCATCATCATGATATCATCATCATCATCATCATCATCATGATATCATCATCATCATCATCATCATCATCATCATGATATCATCATCATCATCATCTCATCATGATATCATCATCATGATATCATCATCATGATATCATCATCATGATATCATCATCATCATCATCATCATCATGATATCATCATCATCATCATCATCATCATCATGATATCATCATCATCATCATCTCATCATGATATCATCATCATGATATCATCATCATGATATCATCATCATGATATCATCATCTCATCATGATATCATCATCATGATATCATCATCATGATATCATCATCATGATATCATCATCATCATCTCATCATGATATCATGATCATCTCATCATGATATCTTCATTATCTCATCATGATATCATCATCATCTCATCATGATATCATCATCATCACCATCTCATCATGATATCATCATCATCATCATCATCATCTCATCATTATATCATCATCATGATATCATCATCATCATCTCATCATGATATCATCATCATCATCATCATCATCATCATCATCATCATCATCTCATCATGATATCAACATCATGATATCATCATCATCATCTCATCATGATATCAACATCATGATATCATCATCATCATCTCATCATGATATCATCATCATGATATCATCATCATGATATCATCATCATGATATCATCATCATCATCATCATCATCATGATATCATCATCATCATCATCATCATCTCATCATGATATCATCATCATCATCATCATCATCATGATATCATCATCATCATCATCTCATCATGATATCATCATCATGATATCATCATCATGATATCATCATCATCATCATCATCATCATCATCATCTCATCGTGATATCATGATCATCTCATCATGATATCTTCATTATCTCATCATGATATCATCATCATCTCATCATGATATCATCATCATCATCTCATCATGATATCATCATCATCATCATCATCATCATCATCATCTCATCATGATATCAACATCATGATATCATCATCATCATCTCATCATGATATCATCATCATGATATCATCATCATGATATCATCATCATGATATCATCATCATCATCATCATCATCATCATCATCATCATCATGATATCATCATCATCATCATCATGATATCATGATATCATCATCATGATATCATCATCATGATATCATCATCATCATCTCATCATGATATCATGATCATCTCATCATGATATCTTCATTATCTCATCATGATATCATCATCATCTCATCATGATATCATCATCATCTCATCATGATATCATCATCATCATCTCATCATCATCATCATCATCTCATCATGATATCATCATCATCGTCTCATTATGATATCATCATCATCATCATCATCATCATCATCATCTCATCATGATATCATCATCATCGTCTCATTATGATATCATCATCATCATCATCATCATATCATCATCATCATCATCTCATCATGATATCATCATCATCATCATCATCTCATCATGATATCATCAACATCATCTCATCATGATATCATCATCATCTCATCATGATATCATCATCATCTCATCATGATATCATCATCATCATCATCATCTCATCATGATATCATCATCATCGTCTCATCATGATATCATCATCATCATCATCATCATCATCATCATCATCATCATCATCTCATCATGATATCATCATCATGATATCATCATCATCGTCTCATCATGATATCATCATCATGATCATCTCATCATGATATCATCATCATGATCATCTCATCATGATATCATCATCATGATATCATCATCATCATGATATCATCATCATCATCATCATCATCATCATCATCATCTCATCATGATATCATCATCATGATATCATCATCATCGTCTCATCATGATATCATCATCATGATCATCTCATCATGATATCATCATCATGATCATCTCATCATGATATCATCATCATGATATCATCATCATCATGATATCATCATCATCATCTCATCATATCATCATCCTGATATCATCATCATGATATCATCATCATCATCTCATCATGATATCATCATCATCATCTCATCATCATCATCATCATCTCATCATGATATCATCATCATCATCTCATCATGATATCATCATCATCATCATCATCATCATCATCATCATCATCATCTCATCATGATATCATCATCATGATATCATCATCATCGTCTCATCATGATATCATCATCATCATCTCATCATGATATCATCATCATCATCTCATCATGATATCATCATCATCATGATATCATCATCATCATCATCATCATCATCATCATCATCATCATCATCATCATGATATCATCATCATGATATCATCATCATGATATCATCATCATCATCTCATCATGATATCATCATCATCATGATATCATCATCATCATCATCATCATCATCATCATCATCATCATCATCATCATCATCATGATATCATCATCATGATATCATCATCATCATCATCATCATCATGATATCATCATCATCATGATATCATCATCATCATCATCATCATCATCATGATATCATCATCATCATCATCTCATCATGATATCATCATCATGATATCATCATCATGATATCATCATCATGATATCATCATCATCATCATCATCATCATGATATCATCATCATCATCATCATCATCATCATGATATCATCATCATCATCATCTCATCATGATATCATCATCATGATATCATCATCATGATATCATCATCATCATCATCATCATCATCATCATCATCATCATCATGATATCATCATCATGATATCATCATCATGATATCATCATCATCATCTCATCATGATATCATCATCATCATGATATCATCATCATCATCATCATCATCATCATCATCATCATCATCATCATGATATCATCATCATGATATCATCATCATCATCATCATCATCATGATATCATCATCATCATCATCATCATGATATCATCATCATCATCATCTCATCATGATATCATCATCATGATATCATCATCATCATCATCATCATCATCATGATATCATCATCATCATCATCATCATCATCATGATATCATCATCATCATCATCTCATCATGATATCATCATCATGATATCATCATCATGATATCATCATCATGATATCATCATCATCATCTCATCATGATATCATGATCATCTCATCATGATATCTTCATTATCTCATCATGATATCATCATCATCTCATCATGATATCATCATCATCACCATCTCATCATGATATCATCATCATCATCATCATCATCTCATCATTATATCATCATCATGATATCATCATCATCATCTCATCATGATATCATCATCATCATCATCATCATCATCATCATCATCTCATCATGATATCAACATCATGATATCATCATCATCATCTCATCATGATATCAACATCATGATATCATCATCATCATCTCATCATGATATCATCATCATGATATCATCATCATGATATCATCATCATGATATCATCATCATCATCATCATCATCATGATATCATCATCATCATCATCATCTCATCATGATATCATCATCATCATCATCATCATCATGATATCATCATCATCATCATCTCATCATGATATCATCATCATGATATCATCATCATGATATCATCATCATCATCATCATCATCATCATCATCATCATCATCATCTCATCGTGATATCATGATCATCTCATCATGATATCTTCATTATCTCATCATGATATCATCATCATCTCATCATGATATCATCATCATCATCTCATCATGATATCATCATCATCATCATCATCATCATCATCATCATCATCTCATCATGATATCAACATCATGATATCATCATCATCATCTCATCATGATATCATCATCATGATATCATCATCATGATATCATCATCATGATATCATCATCATGATATCATCATCATCATCATCATCATCATCATCATGATATCATCATCATCATCATCATCTCATCATGATATCATCATCATGATATCATCATCATGATATCATCATCATCATCTCATCATGATATCATGATCATCTCATCATGATATCTTCATTATCTCATCATGATATCATCATCATCTCATCATGATATCATCATCATCTCATCATGATATCATCATCATCATCTCATCATCATCATCATCATCTCATCATGATATCATCATCATCGTCTCATTATGATATCATCATCATCATCATCATCATCATCATCATCTCATCATGATATCATCATCATCGTCTCATTATGATATCATCATCATCATCATCATCATATCATCATCATCATCATCATCTCATCATGATATCATCATCATCATCATCATCTCATCATGATATCATCAACATCATCTCATCATGATATCATCATCATCTCATCATGATATCATCATCATCTCATCATGATATCATCATCATCATCATCATCTCATCATGATATCATCATCATCGTCTCATCATGATATCATCATCATCATCATCATCATCATCTCATCATGATATCATCATCATGATATCATCATCATCGTCTCATCATGATATCATCATCATGATCATCTCATCATGATATCATCATCATGATCATCTCATCATGATATCATCATCATGATATCATCATCATCATGATATCATCATCATCATCTCATCATATCATCATCCTGATATCATCATCATGATATCATCATCATCATCTCATCATGATATCATCATCATCATCTCATCATCATCATCATCATCTCATCATGATATCATCATCATCATCTCATCATGATATCATCATCATCATCATCATCATCATCATCATCTCATCATGATATCATCATCATGATATCATCATCATCGTCTCATCATGATATCATCATCATCATCTCATCATGATATCATCATCATCATCTCATCATGATATCATCATCATCATGATATCATCATCATCATCATCATCATCATCATCATCATCATCATCATGATATCATCATCATGATATCATCATCATGATATCATCATCATCATCTCATCATGATATCATCATCATCATGATATCATCATCATCATCATCATCATCATCATCATCATCATCATCATCATGATATCATCATCATGATATCATCATCATGATATCATCATCATCATGATATCATCATCATCTTCATTATCATCATCATCATCTCATCATGATATCATCATCATGATATCATCATCATCGTCTCATCATGATATCATCATCATCATCTCATCATGATATCATCATCATCTCATCATGATATCTTCATCATCATCATCATCATCATCTCATCATGATATCATCATCATCATCATCATCATCATCATCTCATCATGATATCATCATCATGATCATCATCATCATCATCATCATCATCATCATCATCATCATCATCATCATCATCATCATATCATCATGATATCATCATCATGATATCATCATCATCGTCTCATCATGATATCATCATCATCATGATCTCTTCATGATATCATCATTATGATATCATCATCATCGTCTCATCATGATATCATCATCATCTCATCATGATATCATCATCATCTCATCATGATATCATCATCATCTCATCATGATATCATCATCATCATCTCATCATCATCACCATCATCATCATCTCATCATGATATCATCATCATCATCTCATCATCTCATCATCATCATCATCATCATCATCATCTCATCATGATATCATCATCATCATCATCATCATCATCATCTCATCATGATATCATCATCATGATATCATCATCATCGTCGTATCATCATGATATCATCATCATGATATCATCATCATGATATCATCATCATCATCATCATCTCATCATGAAATCATCATCATCATGATATCATCATCATCGTCTCATCATGATATCATCATCATCATCATCTCATCATGATATAGTCATCATGATATCATCATCATCATCATCATCATCATCATCATATCATCATGATATCATCATCATGATATCATCATCATCGTCTCATCATGATATCATCATCATCTCATCATGATATAGTCATCATGATATCATCATCATCATCATCATCATCATCATCATCATCATCATCATCATATCATCATGATATCATCATCATGATATCATCATCATCGTCTCATCATGATATCATCATCATCATGATCTCTTCATGATATCATCATTATGATATCATCATCATCATCGTCTCATCATGATATCATCATCATCATCATCTCATCATGATATCATCATCAAGATCATCTCATCATGATATCATCATCATCTCATCATGATATCATCATCATCATCTCATCATCATCATCATCATCTCATCATGATATCATCATCATCGTCTCATTATGATATCATCATCATCATCATCATCATCATCATCATCATCATCATCATCATCTCATCATGATATCATCATCATCATCTCATCATGATATCATCATCATCATCTCATCATGATATCATCATCATCTCATCATGATATCATCATCATCTCATCATGATATCATCATCATCATCATCATCATCATGATATCATCATCATCGTCTCATTATGATATCATCATCATCATCATCATCTCATCATGATATCATCAACATCATCTCATCATGATATCATCATCATCATCTCATCATGATATCATCATCATCTCATCTTGATATCATCATCATCATGATCTCTTCATGATATCATCATTATGATATCATCATCATCATCGTCTCATCATGATATCATCATCATCATCATCATCATCTCATCATGATATCATCATCATCATCATCTCATCATGATATCATCATCATGATATCATCATCATGATATCATCATCATCTTCATCATCATCATCATCATCATCATCATCATCATCTCATCATGATATCATCATCATGATATCATCATCATTGTCTCATCATGATATCATCATCATCATCATCTCATCATGATATCATCATCATCATCTTCATCATCATCTCATCATTATATCATCATCATGATATCATCATCATCATCTCATCATGATATCAACATCATGATATCATCATCATCATCTCATCATGATATCATCATCATGATATCATCATCATGATATCATCATCATGATATCATCATCATCATCATCATCATCATGATATCATCATCATCATCATCATCATCATCATGATATCATCATCATCATCATCATCATCATCATGATATCATCATCATCATCATCATCTCATCATGATATCATCATCATGATATCATCATCATGATATCATCATCATGATATCATCATCATCATCATCATCATCATGATATCATCATCATCATCATCATCATCATCATGATATCATCATCATCATCATCTCATCATGATATCATCATCATGATATCATCATCATGATATCATCATCATGATATCATCATCATCATCATCTCATCATGATATCATGATCATCTCATCATGATATCTTCATTATCTCATCATGATATCATCATCATCTCATCATGATATCATCATCATCACCATCTCATCATGATATCATCATCATCATCATCATCATCTCATCATTATATCATCATCATGATATCATCATCATCATCTCATCATGATATCATCATCATCATCATCATCATCATCATCTCATCATGATATCAACATCATGATATCATCAACATCATCTCATCATGATATCAACATCATGATATCATCATCATCATCTCATCATGATATCATCATCATGATATCATCATCATGATATCATCATCATCATCATCATGATATCATCATCATCATCATCTCATCATGATATCATCATCATGATATCATCATCATGATATCATCATCATGATATCATCATCATGATATCATCATCATCATCATCATCATCATCATCATCATCATCTCATCGTGATATCATGATCATCTCATCATGATATCTTCATTATCTCATCATGATATCATCATCATCTCATCATGATATCATCATCATCATCTCATCATGATATCATCATCATGATATCATCATCATGATATCATCATCATGATATCATCATCATGATATCATCATCATCATCATCATCATCATCATCATGATATCATCATCATCATCATTTCATCATGATATCATCATCATGATATCATCATCATGATATCATCATCATGATATCATCATCATGATATCATCATCATGATATCATCATCATGATATCATCATCATCATCTCATCATGATATCATGATCATCTCATCATGATATCTTCATTATCTCATCATGATATCATCATCATCTCATCATGATATCATCATCATCATCATCATCATCTCATCATGATATCATCATCTCATCATGATATCATCATCATCTCATCATGATATCATCATCATCTCATCATGATATCATCATCATCATCTCATCATCATCATCATCATCTCATCATGATATCATCATCATCGTCTCATTATGATATCATCATCATCATCATCATCATCATCTCATCATGATATCATCATCATCGTCTCATTATGATATCATCATCATCATCATCATATCATCATCATCATCATCTCATCATGATATCATCATCATCATCATCATCTCATCATGATATCATCAACATCTTCTCATCATGATATCATCATCATCTCATCATGATATCATCATCATCTCATCATGATATCATCATCATCATCATCATCTCATCATGATATCATCATCATCGTCTCATCATGATATCATCATCATCATCATCATCATCATCATCATCTCATCATGATATCATCATCATGATATCATCATCATCGTCTCATCATGATATCATCATCATGATCATCTCATCATGATATCATCATCATGATCATCTCATCATGATATCATCATCATGATATCATCATCATCATGATATCATCATCATCATCTCATCATATCATCATCCTGATATCATCATCATGATATCATCATCATCATCTCATCATATCATCATCCTGATATCATCATCATGATATCATCATCATCATCTCATCATGATATCATCATCATCATCTCATCATCATCATCATCTCATCATGATATCATCATCATCATCTCATCATGATATCATCATCATCATCATCATCATCATCATCATCATCATCATCATCATCATCATCTCATCATGATATCATCATCATGATATCATCATCATCGTCTCATCATGATATCATCATCATCATCTCATCATGATATCATCATCATCATCTCATCATGATATCATCATCATCATGATATCATCATCATCATCATCATCATCATCATCATCATCATCATCATCATCATGATATCATCATCATGATATCATCATCATGATATCATCATCATCATGATATCATCATCATCTTCATTATCATCATCATCATCTCATCATGATATCATCATCATGATATCATCATCATCGTCTCATCATGATATCATCATCATCATCTCATCATGATATCATCATCATCTCATCATGATATCTTCATCATCATCATCATCATCATCTCATCATGATATCATCATCATCATCATCATCATCATCATCTCATCATGATATCATCATCATGATATCATCATCATCATGATATCATCATCATCTCATCATGATATCATCATCATCTCATCATGATATCATCATCATCATCATCATCATCATCATCTCATCATGATATCATCATCATCATCATCATCTCATCATGATATCATCATCATGATATCATCATCATCATGATATCATCATCATCTTCATCATCATCATCATCATCATCTCATCATGATATCATCATCATCGTCTCATCATGATATCATCATCATCTCATCATGATATCATCATCATCATCATCATCTCATGATATCATCATCATCATCATCATCATCATCATCATCATCATCATCTCATCATGATATCATTATCATGATATCATCATCATCATGATATCATCATCATCTTCATCATCATCATCATCATCATCTCATCATGATATCATCATCATCGTCTCATCATGATATCATCATCATCATCATCTCATCATGATATCATCATCATAATCATCTCATCATGATATCATCATCATCATCTCATCATGATATCATCATCATCATCATCATCATCTCATCATGATATCATCATCATCATCATCATCATCATCATCATCATCTCATCATGATATCATCATCATCAGCTCATCATGATATCATCATCATCATCTCATCATATCATCATCATCTCATCATGATATCATCATCATCATCATCATCTCATCATGATATCATCAACATCATCTCATCATGATATCATCATCATCATCTCATCATGATATCATCATCATCTCATCATGATATCATCATCATCATCATCATCTCAACATGATATCATCATCATCATCATCATCATCATCATCATCATCATCAGCTCATCATGATATCATCATCATGATATCATCATCATTATGATATCATCATCATCTTCATCATCATCATCATCATCATCTCATCATGATATCATCATCATCGTCTCATCATGATATCATCATCATCTCATCATGATATCATCATCATCATCATCATCTCATCATGATATCATCATCATCGTCTCATCATGATATCATCATCATCATCATCATCATCATCATCATCTCATCATGATATCATCATCATGATATCATCATCATCGTCTCATCATGATATCATCATCATGATTATCTCATCATGATATCATCATCATCGTCTCATTATGATATCATCATCATCATCATCATATCATCATCATCATCATCTCATCATGATATCATCATCATCATCATCATCTCATCATGATATCATCAACATCTTCTCATCATGATATCATCATCATCTCATCATGATATCATCATCATCTCATCATGATATCATCATCATCATCATCATCTCATCATGATATCATCATCATCGTCTCATCATGATATCATCATCATCATCATCATCATCATCATCATCATCTCATCATGATATCATCATCATGATATCATCATCATCGTCTCATCATGATATCATCATCATGATCATCTCATCATGATATCATCATCATGATCATCTCATCATGATATCATCATCATGATATCATCATCATCATGATATCATCATCATCATGATATCATCATCATCATCTCATCATATCATCATCCTGATATCATCATCATGATATCATCATCATCATCTCATCATATCATCATCCTGATATCATCATCATGATATCATCATCATCATCTCATCATGATATCATCATCATCATCTCATCATCATCATCATCTCATCATGATATCATCATCATCATCTCATCATGATATCATCATCATCATCATCATCATCATCATCATCATCATCATCTCATCATGATATCATCATCATGATATCATCATCATCGTCTCATCATGATATCATCATCATCATCTCATCATGATATCATCATCATCATCTCATCATGATATCATCATCATCATGATATCATCATCATCATCATCATCATCATCATCATCATCATCATCATCATCATGATATCATCATCATGATATCATCATCATGATATCATCATCATCATGATATCATCATCATCTTCATTATCATCATCATCATCTCATCATGATATCATCATCATGATATCATCATCATCGTCTCATCATGATATCATCATCATCATCTCATCATGATATCATCATCATCTCATCATGATATCTTCATCATCATCATCATCATCTCATCATGATATCATCATCATCATCATCATCATCATCATCATCATCTCATCATGATATCATCATCATGATATCATCATCATCATGATATCATCATCATCTCATCATGATATCATCATCATCTCATCATGATATCATCATCATCATCATCATCATCATCATCTCATCATGATATCATCATCATCATCATCATCATCTCATCATGATATCATCATCATGATATCATCATCATCATGATATCATCATCATCTTCATCATCATCATCATCATCATCTCATCATGATATCATCATCATCGTCTCATCATGATATCATCATCATCTCATCATGATATCATCATCATCATCATCATCATCATCTCATCATGATATCATCATCATCATCATCATCATCATCATCATCTCATCATGATATCATTATCATGATATCATCATCATCATGATATCATCATCATCTTCATCATCATCATCATCATCATCTCATCATGATATCATCATCATCGTCTCATCATGATATCATCATCATCATCATCTCATCATGATATCATCATCATAATCATCTCATCATGATATCATCATCATCATCTCATCATGATATCATCATCATCATCATCATCATCTCATCATGATATCATCATCATCATCATCATCATCATCATCATCATCATCTCATCATGATATCATCATCATCAGCTCATCATGATATCATCATCATCATCTCATCATATCATCATCATCTCATCATGATATCATCATCATCATCATCATCTCATCATGATATCATCAACATCATCTCATCATGATATCATCATCATCATCTCATCATGATATCATCATCATCTCATCATGATATCATCATCATCATCATCATCATCTCAACATGATATCATCATCATCATCATCATCATCATCATCATCATCATCATCATCATCAGCTCATCATGATATCATCATCATGATATCATCATCATTATGATATCATCATCATCTTCATCATCATCATCATCATCATCTCATCATGATATCATCATCAGCTCATCATGATATCATCATCATTATGATATCATCATCATCTTCATCATGATATCATCATCATCATCATCATCATCATCATCTCATCATGATATCATCATCATCTCATCATGATATCATCATCATCATCATCATCATCATCTCATCATGATATCATCATCATCTTCATCATGATATCATCATCATCATCATCATCATCATCATCTCATCATGATATCATCATCATCTCATCATGATATCATCATCATCTCATCATGATATCATCATCATCATCATCATCATCATCATCATCTCATCATGATATCATCATCATCAGCTCATCATGATATCATCATCATCATCTCATCATATCATCATCATCATCATCATCTCATCATGATATCATCATCATCATCATCATCTCATCATGATATCATCAACATCATCTCATCATGATATCATCATCATCGTCTCATCATGATATCATCATCATCTCATCATGATATCATCATCATCTCATCATGATATCATCATCATCATCTCATCATGATATCATCATGATATCATCATCATCAGCTCATCATGATATCATCATCATCATCTCATCATATCATCATCATCTCATCATGATATCATCATCATCATCATCATCTCATCATGATATCATCAACATCATCTCATCATGATATCATCATCATCATCTCATCATGATATCATCATCATCTCATCATGATATCATCATCATCATCATCATCATCATCTCAACATATCATCATCATCATCATCATCATCATCATCATCATCATCATCATCATCATCTCATCATGATATCATCATCATCATCATCATCATCATCTCAACATGATATCATCATCATCATCATCATCATCATCATCATCATCATCATCATCATCTCATCATGATATCATCATCATGATATCATCATCATCATGATATCATCATCATCTTCATCATCATCATCATCATCATCTCATCATGATATCATCATCATGATATCATCATCATCGTCTCATCATGATATCATCATCATCTCATTATGATATCATCATCATCTCATCATGATATCATCATCATTATCATCATCTCATCATGATATCATCATCATCATCATCATCATCATCATCATCATCATCTCATCATGATATCATCATCATCAGCTCATCATGATATCATCATCATCATCTCATCATGATATCATCATCATCTCATCATGATATCATCATCATCTCATCATGATATCATCATCATCATCATCATCATCTCATCATGATATCATCATCATCATTATCATCATCATCATCATCTCATCATGATATCATCATCATCAGCTCATCATGATATCATCATCATCAGCTCATCATATCATCATCATCTCATCATGATATCATCATCATCATCATCATCATCATCTCATCATGATATCATCAACATCATCTCATCATATCATCATCATCTCATCATGATATCATCAACATCATCTCATCATATCATCATGATATCATCATGATATCATCATCATCATCATCATCTCATCATGATATCATCATCATCGTCTCATCATGATATCATCATCATCATCATCATCTCATCATGATATCATCATCATGATCATCTCATCATGATATCATCATCATGATATCATCATCATGATATCATCATCATCTCATCATCATGAAATCATCATCATGATATCATCATCATGATATCATCATCATCTCATCATCATCATCATCATCATCATCATCATCATCATCATCATCTCATCATGATATCATCATCATCATCTCATCATGATATCATCATCATCATCATCATCATCATCATCATCTCATCATGATATCATCATCATGATATCATCATCATCGTCTCATCATGATATCATCATCATAATCATCTCATCATGATATCATCATCATGATATCATCATCATCATCATCATCATCATCATCATCATCATCATCATCATAATATCATCATGATATCATCATCATGATATCATCATCATCGTCTCATCATGATATCATCATCATCATCTCATCATGATATCATCATCATGATATCATCATCATCATCATCATCATCATCATCATCATCTCATCATGATATCATCATCATGATATCATCATCATCATCTCATCATGATATCATCATCATCATCATCTCATCATGATATCATCATCATGATCATCTCATCATGATATCATCATCATGATATCGTCATCATGATATCATCATTATCGTCTCATCATGATATCATCATCATCATCATCATCTCATCATGATATCATCATCATCGTCTCATCATGATATCATCATCATCATCATCTCATCATGATATCATCATCATGATATCATCATCATCGTCTCATCATGATATCATCATCATAATCATCTCATCATGATATCATCATCATGATATCATCATCATCATCATCATCATCATCATCATCATCATCATAATATCATCATGATATCATCATCATCGTCTCATCATGATATCATCATCATCATCTCATCATGATATCATCATCATGATATCATCATCATCATCATCATCATCATCTCATCATGATATCATCATCATGATATCATCATCATCATCTCATCATGATATCATCATCATCATCATCTCATCATGATATCATCATCATGATCATCTCATCATGATATCATCATCATGATATCGTCATCATGATATCATCATTATCGTCTCATCATGATATCATCATCATCATCATCATCTCATCATGATATCATCATCATCGTCTCATCATGATATCATCATCATCATCACCTCATCATGATATCATCATCATGATATAATCATCATCATCATCTCATCATGATATCATCATCATCATCATCATCTCATCATGATATCATCATCATCATCATCTCATCATGATTTCATCATCATCATCATCATCATCTCATCATGATATCATCATCATCATCTCATCATGATATCATCATCATCATCTCATCATGATATCGTCATCATCATCATCTCATCATCATCTCATCATGATATCATCATCATCATCTCATCATGATATCGTCATCATCATCATCTCATCATCATCTCATCATGATATCTTCATTATCTCATCATGATATCATCCTCATCTCATTATGATATCATCATCATCTCATCATGATATCATCATCATCATCTCATCATGATATCATCATCATCATCTCATCATGATATCGTCATCATCATCATCTCATCATGATCTCATCATCATCATCATCATCATCTCATCATGATATCATCATCATCATCTCATCATAATATCATCATCATGATATCATCATCATCATCATCATCATCATCATCTCATCATGATATCATCATCATGATATCATCATCATCGTCTCATCATGATATCATCATCATCATCATCTCATCATCATCATCTCATCATGATATCATCATCATCGTCTCATCATAATATCATCATCATGATATCATCACCATGATATCATCATCTTGATATCATCATCATCATCATCATCATCATATCATCATGATATCATCATCATGATATCATCATCATCGTCTCATCATGATATCATCATCATCGTCTCATCATGATATCATCATCATCATGATCTCATCATGATATCATCATCATCATCATCATCATATCATCATGATAAAATCATCATCGTCTCATCGTGATATCATCATCATCATGATCTCATCATGATATCATCATCATGATATCATCATCATCGTCTCATCATGATATCATCATCATCATCATCCCATCATGATTTCATCATCATCATCTCATCATCATCATCATCATCATCATCATCTCATCATGATATCATTATCATCATATCATCATGATATCATCATCATCTCATCATGATATCATCATCATCATCTCATCATCATCATCTCATCATGATATCATCATCATCATCATCTCATCATGATATCATCATCATCATCTCATCATGATATCATCATCATCATCATCTCATCATGATATCATCATCATGATATCATCATCGTCGTCTCATCATGATATCATCATCATCTCATCATTATATCATCATCATGATCATCTCATCATGATATCATCATCATGATATCATCATCATGATATCATCATCATCATCATCTCATCATGATATCATCATCATGATATCATCATCATCGTCTCATCATGATATCATCATCATCATCTCATCATGATATCATCATCATCATCATCTCATCATGATTTCATCATCATCATCATCATCATCATCTCATCATGATATCATCATCATCATCATCTCATCATAATATCATCATCACCATCATCATCTCATCATCATCTCATCATGATATCATCATCATCTCATCATGATATATTCATTATCTCATCATGATATCATCCTCATCTCATCATGATATCATCATCATCTCATCATGATATCATCATCATCATCTCATCATGATATCATCATCATCATCTCATCATCATCATCATCTCATCATGATATCATCATCATCATCTCATCATGATATCATCATCATCATCATCATCATCATCATCATCATCATTATCTCATCATGATATCATCATCATGATATCATCATCATCGTCTCATCATGATATCATCATCATCATCTCATCATGATATCATCATCATCATCTCATCATGATATCATCATCATCATGATATCATCATCATCATCATCATCATCATCATCATCATCATGATATCATCATCATGATATCATCATCATGATATCATCATCATCATGATATCATCATCATCTTCATTATCATCATCATCATCTCATCATGATATCATCATCATGATATCATCATCATCGTCTCATCATGATATCATCATTATGATATCATCATCATCATCGTCTCATCATGATATCATCATCATCATCATCTCATCATGATATCATCATCAAGATCATCTCATCATGATATCATCATCATCTCATCATGATATCATCATCATCATCTCATCATCATCATCATCATCTCATCATGATATCATCATCATCATCATCTCATCATCTCATCATCATCATCATCATCTCATCATGATATCATCATCATCATCATCATCATCATCATCTCATCATGATACCATCATCATGATATCATCATCATCATCATCATCATCATCATCATCATCATCATCATCATCATCTCATCATGATATCATCATCATGATATCATCATCATCATCATCATCATCATCATCATCATCATCTCATCATGATATCATCATCATGATATCATCATCATCGTCATCATCATCATCGTCTCATCATGATATCATCATCATCATCTCATCATGATATCATCATCATGATATCATCATCATCATCATCATCATCATCATCATCATCATCATCATCATATCATCATGATATCATCATCATGATATCATCATCGTCGTCTCATCATGATATCATCATCATCATGATCTCTTCATGATATCATCATTATGATATCATCATCATCGTCTCTTCATGATATCATCATCATCATCATCTCATCATGATATCATCATCATCATCATCATCATCATCATCATCTCATCATGATATCATCATCATGATATCATCATCATGATATCATCATCATCATCATCTTATCATGATATCATCATCATCATCATCATCATCTCATCATGATATCATCATCATGATATCATCATCATGATATCATCATCATCATCATCTTATCATGATATCATCATCATCATCATAAACATCTCATCATGATATCATCATCATCATCATCATCATCTCATCATGATATCATCATCATCATCATCATCTCATCATGAAATCATCATCATCATGATATCATCATCATTGCCTCATCATGATATCATCATCATCATCTCATCATGATATCATCATCATGATATCATCATCATGATCATCATCATCATCATCATCATCATCATCATCATCATCATCATATCATCATGATATCATCATCATGATATCATCATCATCGTCTCATCATGATATCATCATCATCATGATCTCTTCATGATATCATCATTATGATATCATCATCATCGTCTCATCATGATATCATCATCATCTCATCATGATATCATCATCATGATCATCTCATCATGATATCATCATCATGTCATCATGATATCATCATCATCATCTCATCATCATCATCATCATCATCTCATCATGATATCATCATCATCATCTCATCATCTCATCATCATCATCATCATCATCATCATCATCTCATCATGATATCATCATCATCATCATCATCATCATCATCTCATCATGATATCATCATCATGATATCATCATCATCGTCGTATCATCATGATATCATCATCATGATATCATCATCATGATATCATCATCATCATCATCTCATCATGAAATCATCATCATCATGATATCATCATCATCGTCTCATCATGATATCATCATCATCATCATCTCATCATGATATCATCATCATGATATCATCATCATCATCATCATCATCATCATCATCATCATCATCATCATCATCATCATATCATCATGATATCATCATCATGATATCATCATCATCGTCTCATCATGATATCATCATCATCATGATCTCTTCATGATATCATCATTATGATATCATCATCATCATCGTCTCATCATGATATCATCATCATCATCATCATCTCATCATGATATCATCATCAAGATCATCTCATCATGATATCATCATCATCTCATCATGATATCATCATCATCATCTCATCATCATCATCATCATCATCTCATCATGATATCATCATCATCATCATCTCATCATCTCATCATCATCATCATCATCTCATCATGATATCATCATCATCATCATCATCATCATCATCTCATCATGATACCATCATCATGATATCATCATCATCATCATCATCATCATCATCATCATCATCATCATCATCTTCTCATCATGATATCATCATCATGATATCATCATCATGATATCATCATCATGATATCATCATCATCATCATCATCATGAAATCATCATCATCATGATATCATCATCATCGTCATCATCATCATCGTCTCATCATGATATCATCATCATCATCTCATCATGATATCATCATCATGATATCATCATCATCATCATCATCATCATCATCATCATCATCATATCATCATGATATCATCATCATGATATCATCATCGTCGTCTCATCATGATATCATCATCATCATGATCTCTTCATGATATCATCATTATGATATCATCATCATCGTCTCTTCATGATATCATCATCATCATCATCTCATCATGATATCATCATCATCATCATCATCATCATCATCATCTCATCATGATATCATCATCATGATATCATCATCATGATATCATCATCATCATCATCTCATCATGATATCATCATCATCATCATAAACATCTCATCATGATATCATCATCATCATCATCATCATCATCTCATCATGATATCATCATCATCATCTCATCATGATATCATCATCATGATATCATCATCATCGCCTCATCATGATATCATCATCATCATCTCATCATGATATCATCATCATGATCATCATGATCATCATCATCATCATCATCATCATCATCATCATCATCATATCATCATGATATCATCATCATGATATCATCATCATCGTCTCATCATGATATCATCATCATCATGATCTCTTCATGATATCATCATTATGATATCATCATCATCGTCTCATTATGATATCATCATCATCTCATCATGATATCATCATCATGATCATCTCATCATGATATCATCATCATCTCATCATGATATCATCATCATCATCTCATCATCATCATCATCATCATCATCATCATCATCATCATCATCATCATCATCATCTCATCATGATATCATCTTCATCATCTCATCATCTCATCATCATCATCATCATCATCATCTCATCATGATATCATCATCATCATCATCATCATCTCATCATGATATCATCATCATGATATCATCATCTTCGTCGTATCATCATCATCTCATCATCTCATCATCATCATCATCATCTCATCATGATATCATCATCATCATCATCATCATCATCTCATCATGATACCATCATCATGATATCATCATCATCATCATCATCATCATCATCATCATCATCATCATCATCTCATCATGATATCATCATCATGATATCATCATCATGATATCATCATCATGATATCATCATCATCATCATCATCATCATCATCTCATCATGAAATCATCATCATCATGATATCATCATCATCGTCATCATCATCATCGTCTCATCATGATATCATCATCATCATCTCATCATGATATCATCATCATGATATCATCATCATGATATCATCATCATCATCATCATCATCATCATCATATCATCATCATGATATCATCATCGTCGTCTCATCATGATATCATCATCATCATGATCTCTTCATGATATCATCATTATGATATCATCATCATCGTCTCTTCATGATATCATCATCATCATCATCTCATCATGATATCATCATCATCATCATCATCATCATCATCATCATCATCATCATCATCATCATCTCATCATGATATCATCATCATGATATCATCATCATGATATCATCATCATCATCATCTCATCATGATATCATCATCATCATCATAAACATCTCATCATGATATCATCATCATCATCATCATCATCTCATCATGATATCATCATTATCATCATCATCTCATCATGAAATCATCATCATCATGATATCATCATCATCGCCTCATCATGATATCATCATCATCATCTCATCATGATATCATCATCATGATATCATCATCATGATCATGATCATCATCATCATCATCATCATCATCATCATATCATCATGATATCATCATCATGATATCATCATCATCGTCTCATCATGATATCATCATCATCATGATCTCTTCATGATATCATCATTATGATATCATCATCATCGTCTCATCATGATATCATCATCATCTCATCATGATATCATCATCATGATCATCTCATCATGATATCATCATCATCTCATCATGATATCATCATCATCATCTCATCATCATCATCATCATCATCATCATCATCATCATCATCATCTCATCATGATATCATCATCATCATCTCATCATCTCATCATCATCATCATCATCATCATCTCATCATGATATCATCATCATCATCATCATCATCATCTCATCATGATATCATCATCATGATATCATCATCATCGTCGTATCATCATGATATCATCATCATGATATCATCATCATAATATCATCATCATCATCATCATCTCATCATGATATCATCATCATGATATCATCATCATCATCATCATCATCATCATCATATCATCATGATATCATCATCATGATATCATCATCATCGTCTCATCATGATATCATCATCATCATGATCTCTTCATGATATCATCATTATGATATCATCATCATCATCGTCTCATCATGATATCATCATCATCATCATCTCATCATGATATCATCATCAAGATCATCTCATCATGATATCATCATCATCTCATCATGATATCATCATCATCATCTCATCATCATCATCATCATCATCTCATCATGATATCATCATCATCATCATCTCATCATCATCATCATCTCATCATGATATCATCATCATCATCATCATCATCATCTCATCATGATACCATCATCATGATATCATCATCATCATCATCATCATCATCATCATCTCATCATGATATCATCATCATGATATCATCATCATGATATCATCATCATGATATCATCATCATCATCATCATCATCATCTCATCATGAAATCATCATCATCATGATATCATCATCATCGTCAGCATCATCATCGTCTCATCATGATATCATCATCATCATCTCATCATGATATCATCATCATGATATCATCATCATCATCATCATCATCATCATCATCATCATCATCATCATCATCATCATATCATCATGATATCATCATCATGATATCATCATCGTCGTCTCATCATGATATCATCATCATCATGATCTCTTCATGATATCATCATTATGATATCATCATCATCGTCTCTTCATGATATCATCATCATCATCATCTCATCATGATATCATCATCATGATCATCTCATCATGATATCATCATCATCTCATCATGATATCATCATCATCATCTCATCATCATCATCATCATCATCATCATCATCATCATCATCATCATCATCATCTCATCATGATATCATCATCATCATCTCATCATCTCATCATCATCATCATCATCATCTCATCATGATATCATCATCATCATCATCATCATCATCTCATCTCATCATGATATCATCATCATCTCATCATGATATCTTCATTATCTCATCATGATATCATCATCATCTCATCATGATATCATCATCATCATCTCATCATGATATCATCATCATGATATCATCATCATCATCATCATCTCATCATGATATCATCATCATCATCATAAACATCTCATCATGATATCATCATCATCATCATCATCATCATCTCATCATGATATCATCATCATCATCATCATCTCATCATGAAATCATCATCATCATGATATCATCATCATCACCTCATCATGATATCATCATCATCATCTCATCATGATATCATCATCATGATATCATCATCATGATCATCATCATCATCATCATCATCATCATCATCATCATATCATCATGATATCATCATCATCGTCTAATCATGATATCATCATCATCATGATCTCTTCATGATATCATCATTATGATATCATCATCATCGTCTCATCATGATATCATCATCATCTCATCATGATATCATCATCATGATCATCTCATCATGATATCATCATCATCTCATCATGATATCATCATCATCATCTCATCATCATCATCATCATCATCATCTCATCATGATATCATCATCATCATCTCATCATCTCATCATCATCATCATCATCATCATCTCATCATGATATCATCATCATCATCATCATCATCATCTCATCATGATATCATCATCATGATATCATCATCATCGTCGTATCATCATGATATCATCATCATGATATCATCATCATGATATCATCATCATCATCATCATCTCATCATGAAATCATCATCATCATGATATCATCATCATCGTCTCATCATGATATCATCATCATCATCATCTCATCATGATATCATCATCATGATATCATCATCATCATCATCATCATCATCATCATCATCATCATCATATCATCATGATATCATCATCATCATGATATCATCATCATCGTCTCATCATGATATCATCATCATCATCATCTCATCATGATATCATCATCATGATATCATCATCATCATCATCATCATCATCATCATCATCATCATCATATCATCATGATATCATCATCATGATATCATCATCATCGTCTCATCATGATATCATCATCATCATGATCTCTTCATGATATCATCATTATGATATCATCATCATCATCGTCTCATCATGATATCATCATCATCATCATCTCATCATGATATCATCATCAAGATCATCTCATCATGATATCATCATCATCTCATCATCATCATCATCATCTCATCATCATCATCATCATCTCATCATGATATCATCATCATCATCATCTCATCATCATCATCATCATCTCATCATGATATCATCATCATCATCATCATCATCTCATCATGATACCATCATCATGATATCATCATCATCATCATCATCATCATCATCATCTCATCATGATATCATCATCATGATATCATCATCATGATATCATCATCATGATATCATCATCATCATCATCATCATCATCATCTCATCATGAAATCATCATCATCATGATATCATCATCATCGTCATCATCATCATCGTTTCATCATGATATCATCATCATCATCTCATCATGATATCATCATCATGATATCATCATCATCATCATCATCATCATCATCATCATCATCATATCATCATGATATCATCATCATGATATCATCATCGTCGTCTCATCATGATATCATCATCATCATGATCTCTTCATGATATCATCATTATGATATCATCATCATCGTCTCTTCATGATATCATCATAATCATCATCTCATCATGATATCATCATCATCATCATCATCATCATCTCATCATGATATCATCATGATATCATCATCATGATATCATCATCATGATATCATCATCATCATCATCATCTCATCATGATATCATCATCATCATCATAAACATCTCATCATGATATCATCATCATCATCATCTCATCATGATATCATCATCATCATCATCTCATCATGAAATCATCATCATCATGATATCATCATCATCGCCTCATCATGATATCATCATCATCATCTCATCATGATATCATCATCATGATCATCATCATCATCATCATCATCATCATCATCATCATCATCATCATCATCATCATCATCATCATCATCATCATATCATCATGATATCATCATCATGATATCATCATCATCGTCTCATCATGATATCATCATCATCATGATCTCTTCATGATATCATCATTATGATATCATCATCATCGTCTCATCATGATATCATCATCATCTCATCATGATATCATCATCATGATCATCTCATCATGATATCATCATCATCTCATCATGATATCATCATCATCATCATCATCATCATCATCATCACCATCATCATCATCTCATCATGATATCATCATCATCATCTCATCATCTCATCATCATCATCATCATCATCATCATCATCTCATCATGATATCATCATCATCATCATCATCATCATCTCATCATGATATCATCATCATGATATCATCATCATCGTCGTATCATCATGATATCATCATCATGATATCATCATCATGATATCATCATCATCATCATCATCATCTCATCATGAAATCATCATCATCATGATATCATCATCATCGTCTCATCATGATATCATCATCATCATCATCTCATCATGATATAGTCATCATGATATCATCATCATCATCATCATCATCATCATCATCATCATCATATCATCATGATATCATCATCATGATATCATCATCATCGTCTCATCATGATATCATCATCATCATGATCTCTTCATGATATCATCATTATGATATCATCATCATCATCGTCTCATCATGATATCATCATCATCATCATCTCATCATGATATCATCATCAAGATCATCTCATCATGATATCATCATCATCTCATCATGATATCATCATCATCGTCTCATCATGATATCATCATCATCATGATCTCTTCATGATATCATCATTATGATATCATCATCATCATCGTCTCATCATGATATCATCATCATCATCATCTCATCATGATATCATCATCAAGATCATCTCATCATGATATCATCATCATCTCATCATGATATCATCATCATCATCTCATCATCATCATCATCATCTCATCATGATATCATCATCATCGTCTCATTATGATATCATCATCATCATCATCATCATCATCATCATCATCATCATCATCATCATCATCATCTCATCATGATATCATCATCATCATCTCATCATGATATCATCATCATCATCTCATCATGATATCATCATCATCTCATCATGATATCATCATCATCTCATCATGATATCATCATCATCATCATCATCATCATCTCATCATGATATCATCATCATCATTGTCTCATTATGATATCATCATCATCATCATCATCTCATCATGATATCATCAACATCATCTCATCATGATATCATCATCATCATCTCATCATGATATCATCATCATCTCATCTTGATATCATCATCATATCATCATGATATCATCATCATCATCATCATCTCATCATGATATCATCATCATTGTCTCATCATGATATCATCATCATCATCATCATCATCATCTCATCATGATATCATCATCAAGATCATCTCATCATGATATCATCATCATCTCATCATGATATCATCATCATCATCTCATCATCATCATCATCATCTCATCATGATATCATCATCATCGTCTCATTATGATATCATCATCATCATCATCATCATCATCATCATCATCATCATCATCATCTCATCATGATATCATCATCATCATCTCATCATGATATCATCATCATCATCTCATCATGATATCATCATCATCTCATCATGATATCATCATCATCTCATCATGATATCATCATCATCATCATCATCATCATCATCTCATCATGATATCATCAACATCATCTCATCATGATATCATCATCATCATCTCATCATGATATCATCATCATCTCATCTTGATATCATCATCATATCATCATGATATCATCATCATCATCATCATCTCATCATGATATCATCATCATTGTCTCATCATGATATCATCATCATCATCATCATCATCATCTCATCATGATATCATCATCATCATCATCTCATCATGATATCATCATCATGATATCATCATCATGATATCATCTTCATCATCATCATCATCATCATCATCTCATCATGATATCATCATCATGATATCATCATCATCGTCTCATCATGATATCATCATCATCATCATCTCATCATGATATCATCATCATCATCTTCATCATCATCTCATCATTATATCATCATCATGATATCATCATCATCATCATCTCATCATGATATCAACATCATGATATCATCATCATCATCTCATCATGATATCATCATCATGATATCATCATCATGATATCATCATCATGATATCATCATCATCATCATCATCATCATGATATCATCATCATCATCATCATCATCATCATCATCATCATGATATCATCATCATCATCATCTCATCATGATATCATCATCATGATATCATCATCATGATATCATCATCATGATATCATCATCATCATCATCATCATCATGATATCATCATCATCATCATCATCATCATCATCATGATATCATCATCATCATCATCTCATCATGATATCATCATCATGATATCATCATCATGATATCATCATCATGATATCATCATCATCATCTCATCATGATATCATGATCATCTCATCATGATATCTTCATTATCTCATCATGATATCATCATCATCTCATCATGATATCATCATCATCACCATCTCATCATGATATCATCATCATCATCATCATCATCTCATCATTATATCATCATCATGATATCATCATCATCATCTCATCATGATATCATCATCATCATCATCATCATCATCATCTCATCATGATATCAACATCATGATATCATCATCATCATCTCATCATGATATCAACATCATGATATCATCATCATCATCTCATCATGATATCATCATCATGATATCATCATCATGATATCATCATCATGATATCATCATCATCATCATCATCATCATGATATCATCATCATCATCATCTCATCATGATATCATCATCATCATCATCATCATCATGATATCATCATCATCATCATCTCATCATGATATCATCATCATGATATCATCATCATGATATCATCATCATGATATCATCATCATCATCATCATCATCATCATCATCATCATCATCATCTCATCGTGATATCATGATCATCTCATCATGATATCTTCATTATCTCATCATGATATCATCATCATCTCATCATGATATCATCATCATCATCTCATCATGATATCATCATCATCATCATCATCATCATCATCATCATCATCATCATCTCATCATGATATCAACATCATGATATCATCATCATCATCTCATCATGATATCATCATCATGATATCATCATCATGATATCATCATCATGATATCATCATCATGATATCATCATCATGATATCATCATCATCATCATCATCATCATCATCATCATCATCATGATATCATCATCATCATCTCATCATGATATCATGATCATGATATCATCATCATGATATCATCATCATCATCTCATCATGATATCATGATCATCTCATCATGATATCTTCATTATCTCATCATGATATCATCATCATCTCATCATGATATCATCATCATCTCATCATGATATCATCATCATCATCTCATCATCATCATCATCATCTCATCATGATATCATCATCATCGTCTCATTATGATATCATCATCATCATCATCATCATCATCATCTCATCATGATATCATCATCATCGTCTCATTATGATATCATCATCATCATCATCATCATATCATCATCATCATCATCTCATCATGATATCATCATCATCATCATCATCTCATCATGATATCATCAACATCATCTCATCATGATATCATCATCATCTCATCATGATATCATCATCATCTCATCATGATATCATCATCATCATCATCATCTCATCATGATATCATCATCATCGTCTCATCATGATATCATCATCATCATCATCATCATCATCATCTCATCATGATATCATCATCATGATATCATCATCATCGTCTCATCATGATATCATCATCATGATCATCTCATCATGATATCATCATCATGATCATCTCATCATGATATCATCATCATGATATCATCATCATCATGATATCATCATCATCATCTCATCATATCATCATCCTGATATCATCATCATGATATCATCATCATCATCTCATCATGATATCATCATCATCATCTCATCATCATCATCATCTCATCATGATATCATCATCATCATCTCATCATGATATCATCATCATCATCATCATCATCATCATCATCATCATCATCATCTCATCATGATATCATCATCATGATATCATCATCATCGTCTCATCATGATATCATCATCATCATCTCATCATGATATCATCATCATCATCTCATCATGATATCATCATCATCATGATATCATCATCATCATCATCATCATCATCATCATCATCATCATCATCATGATATCATCATCATGATATCATCATCATGATATCATCATCATCATGATATCATCATCATCTTCATTATCATCATCATCATCTCATCATGATATCATCATCATGATATCATCATCATCGTCTCATCATGATATCATCATCATCATCTCATCATGATATCATCATCATCTCATCATGATATCTTCATCATCATCATCATCATCATCTCATCATGATATCATCATCATCATCATCATCATCATCATCATCTCATCATGATATCATCATCATGATCATCATCATCATCATCATCATCATCATCATCATCATCATCATCATCATCATCATCATCATATCATCATGATATCATCATCATGATATCATCATCATCGTCTCATCATGATATCATCATCATCATGATCTCTTCATGATATCATCATTATGATATCATCATCATCGTCTCATCATGATATCATCATCATCTCATCATGATATCATCATCATCTCATCATGATATCATCATCATCTCATCATGATATCATCATCATCATCTCATCATCATCACCATCATCATCATCTCATCATGATATCATCATCATCATCTCATCATCTCATCATCATCATCATCATCATCATCATCATCATCTCATCATGATATCATCATCATCATCATCATCATCATCATCTCATCATGATATCATCATCATGATATCATCATCATCGTCGTATCATCATGATATCATCATCATGATATCATCATCATGATATCATCATCATCATCATCATCTCATCATGAAATCATCATCATCATGATATCATCATCATCGTCTCATCATGATATCATCATCATCATCATCTCATCATGATATAGTCATCATGATATCATCATCATCATCATCATCATCATCATCATCATCATCATCATCATATCATCATGATATCATCATCATGATATCATCATCATCGTCTCATCATGATATCATCATCATCATCATCTCATCATGATATAGTCATCATGATATCATCATCATCATCATCATCATCATTATCATCATCATATCATCATGATATCATCATCATGATATCATCATCATCGTCTCATCATGATATCATCATCATCATGATCTCTTCATGATATCATCATTATGATATCATCATCATCATCGTCTCATCATGATATCATCATCATCATCATCTCATCATGATATCATCATCAAGATCATCTCATCATGATATCATCATCATCTCATCATGATATCATCATCATCATCTCATCATCATCATCATCATCTCATCATGATATCATCATCATCGTCTCATTATGATATCATCATCATCATCATCATCATCATCATCATCATCTCATCATGATATCATCATCATCATCTCATCATGATATCATCATCATCATCTCATCATGATATCATCATCATCTCATCATGATATCATCATCATCTCATCATGATATCATCATCATCATCATCATCATCATCATCATCATCATCATCTCATCATGATATCATCATCATCGTCTCATTATGATATCATCATCATCATCATCATCTCATCATGATATCATCAACATCATCTCATCATGATATCATCATCATCATCTCATCATGATATCATCATCATCTCATCTTGATATCATCATCATATCATCATGATATCATCATCATCATCATCATCTCATCATGATATCATCATCATTGTCTCATCATGATATCATCATCATCATCATCATCATCTCATCATGATATCATCATCATCATCATCTCATCATGATATCATCATCATGATATCATCATCATCTTCATCATCATCATCATCATCATCATCATCATCATCTCATCATGATATCATCATCATGATATCATCATCATCGTCTCATCATGATATCATCATCATCATCATCTCATCATGATATCATCATCATCATCTTCATCATCATCTCATCATTATATCATCATCATGATATCATCATCATCATCTCATCATGATATCAACATCATGATATCATCATCATCATCTCATCATGATATCATCATCATGATATCATCATCATGATATCATCATCATCATCATCATCATCATGATATCATCATCATCATCATCATCATCATCATCATGATATCATCATGATATCATCATCTCATCATGATATCATCATCATGATATCATCATCATGATATCATCATCATAATATCATCATCATCATCATCATCATCATCATGATATCATCATCATCATCATCATCATCATGATATCATCATCATCATCATCTCATCATGATATCATCATCATGATATCATCATCATGATATCATCATCATGATATCATCATCATCATCTCATCATGATATCATCATCATCTCATCATGATATCTTCATTATCTCATCATGATATCATCATCATCTCATCATGATATCATCATCATCACCATCTCATCATGATATCATCATCATCATCATCATCATCTCATCATTATATCATCATCATGATATCATCATCATCATCTCATCATGATATCATCATCATCATCATCATCATCATCATCATCTCATCATGATATCAACATCATGATATCATCATCATCATCTCATCATGATATCAACATCATGATATCATCATCATCATCTCATCATGATATCATCATCATGATATCATCATCATGATATCATCATCATCATCATCATCATCATGATATCATCATCATCATCATCTCATCATGATATCATCATCATGATATCATCATCATGATATCATCATCATGATATCATCATCATCATCATCATCATCATCATCATCTCATCGTGATATCATGATCATCTCATCATGATATCTTCATTATCTCATCATGATATCATCATCATCTCATCATGATATCATCATCATCATCTCATCATGATATCATCATCATGATATCATCATCATGATATCATCATCACGATATCATCATCATCATCATCATCATCATCATCATCATGATATCATCATCATCATCATTTCATCATGATATCATCATCATGATATCATCATCATGATATCATCATCATGATATCATCATCATGATATCATCATCATCATCTCATCATGATATCATGATCATCTCATCATGATATCTTCATTATCTCATCATGATATCATCATCATCTCATCATGATATCATCATCATCATCATCATCATCTCATCATGATATCATCATCTCATCATGATATCATCATCATCTCATCATGATATCATCATCATCATCTCATCATCATCATCATCATCATCTCATCATGATATCATCATCATCGTCTCATTATGATATCATCATCATCATCATCATATCATCATCATCATCATCATCTCATCATGATATCATCATCATCATCATCATCATCTCATCATGATATCATCAACATCTTCTCATCATGATATCATCATCATCTCATCATGATATCATCATCATCTCATCATGATATCATCATCATCATCATCATCTCATCATGATATCATCATCATCGTCTCATCATGATATCATCATCATCATCATCATCATCATCATCATCTCATCATGATATCATCATCATGATATCATCATCATCGTCTCATCATGATATCATCATCATCATCATCTCATCATGATATCATCATCATCATCATCTCATCATGATATCATCATCATGATATCATCATCATCATCTCATCATCATCATCATCATCATCATCATCATCATCATCATCATCATCATCATCATCTCATCATGATATCATCATCATCATCTCATCATGATATCATCATCATGATATCATCATGATATCATCATCATCATCTCATCATGATATCATCATCATCATCATCATCATCATCATCATCATCTCATCATGATATCATCATCATGATATCATCATCATCGTCTCATCATGATATCATCATCATCATCTCATCATGATATCATCATCATGATATCATCATCATCATAATATCATCATGATATCATCATCATGATATCATCATGATATCATCATCATGATATCATCATCATCGTCTCATCATGATATCATCATCATCATCTCATCATGATATCATCATCATCATCATCATCATCTCATCATGATATCATCATCATGATATCATCATCATCATCTCATCATGATATCATCATCATCATCATCATCATCATCTCATCATGATATCATCATCATGATCATCTCATCATGATATCATCATCATGATATCGTCATCATGATATCATCATCATCGTTTCATCATGATATCATCATCATCATCATCATCTCATCATGATATCATCATCATCGTCTCATCATGATATCATCATCATCATCACCTCATCATGATATCATCATCATGATATAAGCATCATCATCATCTCATCATGATATCATCATCATCATCATCATCATCTCATCATGATATCATCATCATCATCATCTCATCATGATTTCATCATCATCATCATCATCATCTCATCATGATATCATCATCATCATCATCATCATCATCTCATCATGATATCATCATCATCATCATCTCATCATGATTTCATCATCATCATCATCATCATCTCATCATGATATCATCATCATCATCATATCATCATGATTTCATCATCATCATCATCATCATCTCATCATGATATCATCATCATCATCATCTCATCATAATATCATCATCACCATCATCATCTCATCATCATCTCATCATGATATCATCATCATCTCATCATGATATCTTCATTATCTGATCATGATATCATCCTCATCTCATCATGATATCATCATCATCTCATCATGATATCATCATCATCATCTCATCATGATATCATCATCATCATCATCATCATCATCATCATCTCATCATGTTATCATCATCATCGTCTCATTATGATATCATCATCATCATCATCATCTCATCATGATATCATCATCATCGTCTCATTATGATATCATCATCATCATCATCATCATCATCTCATCATGATATCATCATTATCATCTCATCATGATATCATCATCATCTCATCATGATATCATCATCATCATCATCATCTCATCATGATATCATCATCATCATCATCATCTCATCATGATATCATCATCATCATCATCATCATCATCATCATCATCATCATCATCATCTCATCATGATATCATCATCATCAGCTCATCATGATATCATCATCATCATCATCTCATCATATCATGATCATCTCATCATGATATCATCATCATCATCATCATCATCTCATCATGATATCATCATCATCTCATCATATCATCATCATCTCATCATGATATCATCATCATCTCATCTTGATATCATCATCATATCATCATGATATCATCATCATCATCATCTCATCATCTCATCATGATATCATCATCATCGTCTCATCATGATATCATCATCATCATCATCATCATCTCATCATGATATCATCATCATGATCATCTCATCATGATATCATCATCATGATATCATCATCATGATATCATCATCATCTCATCATCATCATCATCATCATCATCATCATCATCATCATCATCATCATCTCATCATGATATCATCATCATCATCTCATCATGATATCATCATCATCATCTCATCATGATATCATCATCATGATATCATCATGATATCATCATCATCATCATCTCATCATGATATCATCATCATCATCATCATCATCATCATCATCATCTCATCATGATATCATCATCATGATATCATCATCATCGTCTCATCATGATATCATCATCATCATCTCATCATGATATCATCATCATGATATCATCATCATCATCATCATCATCATCATCATCATCATCATAATATCATCATGATATCATCATCATGATATCATCATCATCGTCTCATCATGATATCATCATCATCATCTCATCATGATATCATCATCATCATCATCATCATCATCATCTCATCATGATATCATCATCATGATATCATCATCATCATCTCATCATGATATCATCATCATCATCATCTCATCATGATATCATCATCATGATCATCTCATCATGATATCATCATCATGATATCGTCATCATGATATCATCATCATCGTCTCATCATGATATCATCATCATCATCATCATCATCATCATCTCATCATGATATCATCATCATCGTCTCATCATGATATCATCATCATCATCACCTCATCATGATATCATCATCATGATATAAGCATCATCATCATCTCATCATGATATCATCATCATCATCATCATCATCTCATCATGATATCATCATCATCATCATCTCATCATGATGTCATCATCATCATCATCATCATCTCATCATGATATCATCATCATCATCATCATCTCATCATAATATCATCATCACCATCATCATCTCATCATCATCTCATCATGATATCATCATCATCATCTCATCATGATATATTCATTATCTCATCATGATATCATCCTCATCTCATCATGATATCATCATCATCTCTTCATGATATCATCATCATCATCATCTCATCATGATATCATCATCATCATCTCATCATGATATCATCATCATCATCATCATCTCATCATGATATCATCATCATCATCATCATCATCTCATCATGATATCATCATCGTCATCTCATCATAATATCATCATCATGATATCATCATCATCATCTCATCATCATCATCTCATCATGATATCATCATCATGATATCATCATCATCGTCTCATCATGATATCATCATCATCATCTCATCATGATATCATCATCATCATCTCATCATGATATCATCATCATCATGATATCATCATCATCATGATATCATCATCATCATCATCATCATCATCATCATCATCATCATCATCATCATCATCATCATGATATCATCATCATGATATCATCATCATGATATCATCATCATCATGATATCATCATCATCTTCATCATCATCATCATCATCTCATCATGATATCATCATCATGATATCATCATCATGATATCATCATCATCGTCTCATCATGATATCATCATCATCTCATCATGATATCATCATCATCATCTCATCATCATCATCATCTCATCATGATATCATCATCATCATCATCTCATCATGATATCATCATCATGCTATCATCATGATATCATCATCATCATCTCATCATGATATCATCATCATCATCATCATCATCATCATCATCATCTCATCATGATATCATCATCATCATCTCATCATCATCGTCTCATCATGATATCATCATCATCATCTCATCATGATATCATCATCATCATCTCATCATGATATCATCATCATCATGATATCATCATCATCATGATATCATCATCATCATCATCATCATCATCATCATCATCATCATCATGATATCATCATCATGATATCATCATCATGATATCATCATCATCATGATATCATCATCATCTTCATCATCATCATCATCATCTCATCATGCTATCATCATCATGATATCATCATCTTCGTCTCATCATGATATCATCATCATCTCATCATGATATCATCATCATCTCATCATGATATCATCATCATCATCATCATCATCATCATCTCATCATGATATCATCATCATCATCATCTCATCATGATATCATCATCATCATGATATCATCATCATCTTCATCATCATCATCATCATCTCATCATGATATCATCATCATCATCATCATCATCATCATCATCATCTCATCATGATATCATCATCATCATCATCTCATCATGATATCATCATCATCATCATCATCATCATCATCTCATCATGATATCATCATCATCATCATCATCATCATCATCTCATCATGATATCATCATCATGATATCATCATCATCATGATATCATCATCATCTTCATCATCATCATCATCATCTCATCATGATATCATCATCATGATATCATCATCATCGTCTCATCATGATATCATCATCATCATCATCATCTCATCATGATATCATCATCATAATCATCTCATCATGATATCATCATCATCATCTCATCATGATATCATCATCATCATCATCATCATCTCATCATGATATCATCATCATCATCATCATCATCATCTCATCATGATATCATCATCATCAGCTCATCATGATATCATCATCATCATCTCATCATATCATCATCATCTCATCATGATATCATCATCATCATCATCATCATCATCTCATCATGATATCATCAACATCATCTCATCATGATATCATCATCATCATCATCATCATCTCATCATGATATCATCATCATCTCATCATGATATCATCATCATCATCATCATCATCTCAACATGATATCATCATCATCATCATCAGCTCATCATGATATCATCATCATGATATCATCATCATTATGATATCATCATCATCTTCATCATCATCATCATCATCATCTCATCATGATATCATCATCATCTCATCATGATATCATCATCATCTCATCATGATATCATCATCATCATAATCATCATCATCATCATCATCTCATCATGATATCATCATCATCGTCTCATCATGATATCATCATCATCTCATCATGATATCATCATCATCATCATCATCATCATCATCTCAACATGATATCATCATCATCATCATCAGCTCATCATGATATCATCATCATGATATCATCATCATTATGATATCATCATCATCTTCATCATCATCATCATCATCATCTCATCATGATATCATCATCATCTCATCATCATCATCATCATCATCTCATCATGATATCATCATCATCAGCTCATCATGATATCATCATCATCATCTCATCATATCATCATCATCATCATCATCATCTCATCATGATATCATCATCATCATCATCATCATCATCTCATCATGATATCATCATCATCGTCTCATCATGATATCATCATCATCGTCTCATCATGATATCATCATCATCTCATCATGATATCATCATCATCATCATCATCATCATCATCATCATCTCATCATGATATCATCATCATCAGCTCATCATGATATCATCATCATCATCTCATCATATCATCATCATCTCATCATGATATCATCATCATCATCTCATCATGATATCATCATCATCATCATCATCATCATCATCATCATCATCTTATCATGATATCATCATCATCAGCTCATCATGATATCATCATCATCATCATCTCATCATATCATCATCATATCATCATGATATCATCATCATGATATCATCATCATCATCATGATATCATCATCATCTTCATCATCATCATCATCATCTCATCATGATATCATCATCATGATATCATCATCATCTTCTCATAATGATATCATCATCATCTCATCATGATATCATCATCATCTCATCATGATATCATCATCATCATCATCATCTCATCATGATATCATCATCATCATCATCATCATCATCATCATCATCTCATCATTATATCATCATCATCAGCTCATCATGATATCATCATCATCATCATCTCATCATATCATCATCATCTCATCATGATATCATCATCATCATCATCATCATCTCATCATGATATCATCAACATCATCTCATCATATCATCATCATCTCATCATGATATCATCATCATCTCATCTTGATATCATCATCATATCATCATGATATCATCATCATCATCGTCTCATCATGATATCATCATCATCTCATCATGATATTATCATCATCATCATCATCATCATCATCATCATCATCATCTCATCATGATATCATCATCATCAGCTCATCATGATATCATCATCATCATCTCATCATATCATCATCATCTCATCATGATATCATCATCATCATCTCATCATGATATCATCATCATCATCATCATCATCATCATCATCATCATCTCATCATGATATCATCATCATCAGCTCATCATGATATCATCATCATCTCATCATGAGATCATCATTATGATATCATCATCATCATCATGATATCATCATCATCTTCATCATCATCATCATCATCTCATCATGATATCATCATCATGATATCATCATCATCTTCTCATAATGATATCATCATCATCTCATCATGATATCATCATCATCTCATCATGATATCATCATCATCATCATCATCTCATCATGATATCATCATCATCATCATCATCATCTCATCATGATATCATCATCATCAGCTCATCATGATATCATCATCATCATCATCTCATCATATCATCATCATCTCATCATGATATCATCATCATCATCATCATCTCATCATGATATCATCAACATCATCTCATCATATCATCATCATCTCATCATGATATCATCATCATCTCATCTTGATATCATCATCATATCATCATGATATCATCATCATCATCATCATCATCATCTCATCATGATATCATCATCATCGTCTCATCATGATATCATCATCATCATCATCTTCATCATCATCATCATCATCTCATCATGATATCATCATCATGATATCATCATCATCTTCTCATAATGATATCATCATCATCTCATCATGATATCATCATCATCTCATCATGATATCATCATCATCATCATCATCTCATCATGATATCATCATCATCATCATCATCATCATCTCATCATGATATCATCATCATCAGCTCATCATGATATCATCATCATCATCATCTCATCATATCATCATCATCTCATCATGATATCATCATCATCATCATCATCATCATCTCATCATGATATCATCAACATCATCTCATCATATCATCATCATCTCATCATGATATCATCATCATCTCATCTTGATATCATCATCATATCATCATGATATCATCATCATCATCATCATCATCTCATCATGATATCATCATCATCGTCTCATCATGATATCATCATCATCATCATCTCATCATGATATCATCATCATCATCATCTCATCATGATATCATCATCATCATCATCATCATCATCATCATCATCATCATCATCATCTCATCATGATATCATCATCATCATCTCATCATGATATCATCATCATGATATCATCATGATATCATCATCATCATCTCATCATGATATCATCATCATCATCATCATCATCATCATCATCATCATCATCATCATCATCATCTCATCATGATATCATCATCATGATATCATCATCATCGTCTCATTATGATATCATCATCATCATCTCATCATGATATCATCATCATGATATCATCATCATCATCATCATCATCATAATATCATCATGATATCATCATCATGATATCATCATGATATCATCATCATGATATCATCGTCTCATCATGATATCATCATCATCATCTCATCATGATATCATCATCATCATCATCATCATCATCATCATCTCATCATGATATCATCATCATGATATCATCATCATCATCATCATCATCATAATATCATCATGATATCATCATCATGATATCATCATGATATCATCATCATGATATCATCATCATCGTCTCATCATGATATCATCATCATCGTCTCATCATGATATCATCATCATCTCATCATGATATCATCATCATCATCATCATCATCATCATCATCATCATCTCATCATGATATCATCATCATCAGCTCATCATGATATCATCATCATCATCTCATCATATCATCATCATCTCATCATGATATCATCATCATCATCTCATCATGATATCATCATCATCATCATCATCATCATCATCATCATCTCATCATGATATCATCATCATCAGCTCATCATGATATCATCATCATCATCTCATCATATCATCATCATCTCATCATGATATCATCATCATGATATCATCATCATCATCATGATATCATCATCATCTTCATCATCATCATCATCATCTCATCATGATATCATCATCATGATATCATCATCATCTTCTCATAATGATATCATCATCATCTCATCATGATATCATCATCATCTCATCATGATATCATCATCATCATCATCATCATCTCATCATGATATCATCATCATCATCATCATCATCATCATCATCTCATCATTATATCATCATCATCAGCTCATCATGATATCATCATCATCATCATCTCATCATATCATCATCATCTCATCATGATATCATCATCATCATCATCATCATCTCATCATGATATCATCAACATCATCTCATCATATCATCATCATCTCATCATGATATCATCATCATCTCATCTTGATATCATCATCATATCATCATGATATCATCATCATCATCGTCTCATCATGATATCATCATCATCTCATCATGATATCATCATCATCATCATCATCATCATCATCTCATCATGATATCATCATCATCAGCTCATCATGATATCATCATCATCATCTCATCATATCATCATCATCTCATCATGATATCATCATCATCATCTCATCATGATATCATCATCATCATCATCATCATCATCATCATCATCATCATCATCATCATCATCATCTCATCATGATATCATCATCATCAGCTCATCATGATATCATCATCATCATCTCATCATATCATCATCATCTCATCATGATATCATCATCATGATATCATCATCATCATCATGATATCATCATCATCTTCATCATCATCATCATCATCATCTCATCATGATATCATCATCATGATATCATCATCATCTTCTCATAATGATATCATCATCATCTCATCATGATATCATCATCATCTCATCATGATATCATCATCATCATCATCATCTCATCATGATATCATCATCATCATCATCATCATCATCATCATCTCATCATGATATCATCATCATCAGCTCATCATGATATCATCATCATCATCATCTCATCATATCATCATCATCTCATCATGATATCATCATCATCATCATCATCATCTCATCATGATATCATCAACATCATCTCATCATATCATCATCATCTCATCATGATATCATCATCATCTCATCTTGATATCATCATCATATCATCATGATATCATCATCATCATCATCATCATCATCATCTCATCATGATATCATCATCATCGTCTCATCATGATATCATCATCATCATCATCTTCATCATCATCATCATCATCTCATCATGATATCATCATCATGATATCATCATCATCTTCTCATAATGATATCATCATCATCTCATCATGATATCATCATTATCTCATCATGATATCATCATCATCATCATCATCTCATCATGATATCATCATCATCATCATCATCATCATCATCATCATCATCATCTCATCATGATATCATCATCATCAGCTCATCATGATATCATCATCATCATCATCTCATCATATCATCATCATCTCATCATGATATCATCATCATCATCATCATCATCATCTCATCATGATATCATCAACATCATCTCATCATATCATCATCATCTCATCATGATATCATCATCATCTCATCTTGATATCATCATCATATCATCATGATATCATCATCATCATCATCATCATCATCCCATCATGATATCATCATCATCGTCTCATCATGATATCATCATCATCATCATCATCTCATCATGATATCATCATCATCATCATCATCTCATCATGATATCATCATCATCATCATCATCATCATCATCATCATCATCATCATCTCATCATGATATCATCATCATCATCTCATCATGATATCATCATCATGATATCATCATGATATCATCATCATCATCTCATCATGATATCATCATCATCATCATCATCATCATCATCATCATCATCATCATCTCATCATGATATCATCATCATGATATCATCATCATCGTCTCATTATGATATCATCATCATCATCTCATCATGATATCATCATCATGATATCATCATCATCATCATCATCATCATCATCATAATATCATCATGATATCATCATCATGATATCATCATGATATCATCATCATGATATCATCATCATCGTCTCATCATGATATCATCATCATCATCTCATCATGATATCATCATCATCATCATCATCATCATCTCATCATGATATCATCATCATCATCATCTCATCATGATATCATCATCATCATCATCATCATCATCTCATCATGATATCATCATCATGATCATCTCATCATGATATCATCATCATGATATCGTCATCATGATATCATCATCATCGTTTCATCATGATATCATCATCATCATCATCATCTCATCATGATATCATCATCATCGTCTCATCATGATATCATCATCATCATCACCTCATCATGATATCATCATCATGATATAAGCATCATCATCATCTCATCATGATATCATCATCATCATCATCATCTCATCATGATATCATCATCATCATCATCTCATCATGATTTCATCATCATCATCATCATCATCATCTCATCATGATATCATCATCATCATCATCTCATCATGATATCATCATCATCATCATCTCATCATGATTTCATCATCATCATCATCATCATCATCTCATCATGATATCATCATCATCATCATCTCATCATAATATCATCATCACCATCATCATCTCATCATCATCTCATCATGATATCATCATCATCTCATCATGATATCTTCATTATCTGATCATGATATCATCCTCATCTCATCATGATATCATCATCATCTCATCATGATATCATCATCATCATCTCATCATGATATCATCATCATCATCATCATCATCATCTCATCATGTTATCATCATCATCGTCTCATTATGATATCATCATCATCATCATCATCTCATCATGATATCATCATCATCGTCTCATTATGATATCATCATCATCATCATCATCATCTCATCATGATATCATCATTATCATCTCATCATGATATCATCATCATCTCATCATGATATCATCATCATCATCATCATCATCATCATCATCATCTCATCATGATATCATCATTATCATCTCATCATGATATCATCATCATCTCATCATGATATCATCATCATCATCATCATCTCATCATGATATCATCATCATCATCATCATCTCATCATGATATCATCATCATCATCATCATCATCATCATCATCATCATCATCTCATCATGATATCATCATTATCATCTCATCATGATATCATCATCATCTCATCATGATATCATCATCATCATCATCATCTCATCATGATATCATCATCATCATCATCATCTCATCATGATATCATCATCATCATCATCATCATCATCATCATCATCATCATCTCATCATGATATCATCATCATCAGCTCATCATGATATCATCATCATCATCATCTCATCATATCATCATCATCTCATCATGATATCATCATCATCATCATCATCATCATCATCTCATCATGATATCATCAACATCATCTCATCATATCATCATCATCTCATCATGATATCATCATCATCTCATCTTGATATCATCATCATATCATCATGATATAATCATCATCATCATCTCATCATCTCATCATGATATCATCATCATCATCATCATCATCATCTCATCATGATATCATCATCATCAGCTCATCATGATATCATCATCATCATCATCTCATCATATCATCATCATCTCATCATGATATCATCATCATCTCATCATCATCATCATCATCATCATCATCATCATCTCATCATGATATCATCATCATCATCTCATCATGATATCATCATCATGATATCATCATGATATCATCATCATCATCTCATCATGATATCATCATCATCATCATCATCATCATCATCTCATCATGATATCATCATCATGATATCATCATCATCGTCTCATCATGATATCATCATCATCATCTCATCATGATATCATCATCATGATATCATCATCATCATCATCATCATCATCATCATAATATCATCATGATATCATCATCATGATATCATCATCATCGTCTCATCATGATATCATCATCATCATCTCATCATGATATCATCATCATCATCATCATCATCATCATCTCATCATGATATCATCATCATGATATCATCATCATCATCTCATCATGATATCATCATCATCATCATCTCATCATGATATCATCATCATGATCATCTCATCATGATATCATCATCATGATATCGTCATCATGATATCATCATCATCGTCTCATCATGATATCATCATCATCATCATCATCTAATCATGATATCATCATCATCGTCTCATCATGATATCATCATCATCATCACCTCATCATGATATCATCATCATGATATAAGCATCATCATCATCTCATCATGATATCATCATCATCATCATCATCATCATCTCATCATGATATCATCATCATCATCATCTCATCATGATTTCATCATCATCATCATCATCATCATCTCATCATGATATCATCATCATCATCATCATCATCATCTCATCATGATATCATCATCATCATCATCTCATCATGATTTCATCATCATCATCATCATCATCATCTCATCATGATATCATCATCATCATCATCATCTCATCATAATATCATCATCACCATCATCATCTCATCATCATCTCATCATGATATCATCATCATCTCATCATGATATATTCATTATCTCATCATGATATCATCCTCATCTCATCATGATATCATCATCATCTCTTCATGATATCATCACCATCATCTCATCATGATATCATCATCATCATCTCATCATGATATCATCATCATCATCATCATCATCATCTCATCATGATATCATCATCATCATCATCATCATCATCATCTCATCATGATATCATCATCATCATCTCATCATGATATCATCATCATCAGCTCATCATGATATCATCATCATCATCATCTCATCATATCATCATCATCTCATCATGATATCATCATCATCATCATCATCATCATCATCTCATCATGATATCATCAACATCATCTCATCATATCATCATCATCTCATCATGATATCATCATCATCTCATCTTGATATCATCATCATATCATCATGATATCATCATCATCATCATCTCATCATCTCATCATGATATCATCATCATCGTCTCATCATGATATCATCATCATCATCATCATCATCTCATCATGATATCATCATCATGATCATCTCATCATGATATCATCATCATGATATCATCATCATGATATCATCATCATCTCATCATCATCATCATCATCATCATCATCATCATCATCATCATCATCATCATCTCATCATGATATCATCATCATCATCTCATCATGATATCATCATCATGATATCATCATGATATCATCATCATCATCTCATCATGATATCATCATCATCATCATCATCATCATCTCATCATGATATCATCATCATGATATCATCATCATCGTCTCATCATGATATCATCATCATCATCTCATCATGATATCATCATCATGATATCATCATCATCATCATCATCATCATCATAATATCATCATGATATCATCATCATGATATCATCATCATCGTCTCATCATGATATCATCATCATCATCTCATCATGATATCATCATCATCATCATCATCATCATCATCATCTCATCATGATATCATCATCATGATATCATCATCATCATCTCATCATGATATCATCATCATCATCATCTCATCATGATATCATCATCATGATCATCTCATCATGATATCATCATCATGATATCGTCATCATGATATCATCATCATCGTCTCATCATGATATCATCATCATCATCATCATCTCATCATGATATCATCATCATCGTCTCATCATGATATCATCATCATCATCACCTCATCATGATATCATCATCATGATATAAGCATCATCATCATCTCATCATGATATCATCATCATCATCTCATCATGATATCATCATCATCAGCTCATCATGATATCATCATCATCATCATCTCATCATATCATCATCATCTCATCATGATATCATCATCATCATCATCATCATCATCATCTCATCATGATATCATCAACATCATCTCATCATATCATCATCATCTCATCATGATATCATCATCATCTCATCTTGATATCATCATCATATCATCATGATATCATCATCATCATCATCTCATCATCTCATCATGATATCATCATCATCGTCTCATCATGATATCATCATCATCATCAACATCTCATCATGATATCATCATCATGATCATCTCATCATGATATCATCATCATGATATCATCATCATGATATCATCATCATCTCATCATCATCATCATCATCATCATCATCATCATCATCATCTCATCATGATATCATCATCATCATCTCATCATGATATCATCATCATGATATCATCATGATATCATCATCATCATCTCATCATGATATCATCATCATCATCATCATCATCATCATCTCATCATGATATCATCATCATGATATCATCATCATCGTCTCATCATGATATCATCATCATCATCTCATCATGATATCATCATCATGATATCATCATCATCATCATCATCATCATAATATCATCATGATATCATCATCATGATATCATCATCATCGTCTCATCATGATATCATCATCATCATCTCATCATGATATCATCATCATCATCATCATCATCATCATCATCATCTCATCATGATATCATCATCATGATATCATCATCATCATCTCATCATGATATCATCATCATCATCATCTCATCATGATATCATCATCATGATCATCTCATCATGATATCATCATCATGATATCATCATCATGATATCATCATCATCGTCTCATCATGATATCATCATCATCATCATCATCTCATCATGATATCATCATCATCGTCTCATCATGATATCATCATCATCATCACCTCATCATGATATCATCATCATGATATAAGCATCATCATCATCTCATCATGATATCATCATCATCATCATCATCATCATCTCATCATGATATCATCATCATCATCATCTCATCATGATTTCATCATCATCATCATCATCATCATCTCATCATGATATCATCATCATCATCATCATCATCATCATCATCATCATCATCATCATCTCATCATGATATCATCATCATCATCTCATCATGATATCATCATCATGATATCATCATGATATCATCATCATCATCTCATCATGATATCATCATCATCATCATCATCATCATCGTCTCATCATGATATCATCATCATCATCTCATCATGATATCATCATCATCATCATCATCATCATCATCATCTCATCATGATATCATCATCATGATATCATCATCATCATCTCATCATGATATCATCATCATCATCATCTCATCATGATATCATCATCATGATCATCTCATCATGATATCATCATCATGATATCGTCATCATGATATCATCATCATCGTCTCATCATGATATCATCATCATCATCATCATCTCATCATGATATCATCATCATCGTCTCATCATGATATCATCATCATCATCACCTCATCATGATATCATCATCATGATATAAGCATCATCATCATCTCATCATGATATCATCATCATCATCTCATCATGATATCATCATCATCAGCTCATCATGATATCATCATCATCATCATCTCATCATATCATCATCATCTCATCATGATATCATCATCATCATCATCATCATCATCATCTCATCATGATATCATCAACATCATCTCATCATATCATCATCATCTCATCATGATATCATCATCATCTCATCTTGATATCATCATCATATCATCATGATATCATCATCATCATCATCTCATCATCTCATCATGATATCATCATCATCGTCTCATCATGATATCATCATCATCATCATCATCTCATCATGATATCATCATCATGATCATCTCATCATGATATCATCATCATGATATCATCATCATGATATCATCATCATCTCATCATCATCATCATCATCATCATCATCATCATCATCTCATCATGATATCATCATCATCATCTCATCATGATATCATCATCATGATATCATCATGATATCATCATCATCATCTCATCATGATATCATCATCATCATCATCATCATCATCATCTCATCATGATATCATCATCATGATATCATCATCATCGTCTCATCATGATATCATCATCATCATCTCATCATGATATCATCATCATGATATCATCATCATCATCATCATCATCATAATATCATCATGATATCATCATCATGATATCATCATCATCGTCTCATCATGATATCATCATCATCATCTCATCATGATATCATCATCATCATCATCATCATCATCATCATCATCTCATCATGATATCATCATCATGATATCATCATCATCATCTCATCATGATATCATCATCATCATCATCTCATCATGATATCATCATCATGATCATCTCATCATGATATCATCATCATGATATCATCATCATGATATCATCATCATCGTCTCATCATGATATCATCATCATCATCATCATCTCATCATGATATCATCATCATCGTCTCATCATGATATCATCATCATCATCACCTCATCATGATATCATCATCATGATATAAGCATCATCATCATCTCATCATGATATCATCATCATCATCATCATCATCATCTCATCATGATATCATCATCATCATCATCTCATCATGATTTCATCATCATCATCATCATCATCATCTCATCATGATATCATCATCATCATCATCATCATCATCATCATCATCATCATCTCATCATGATATCATCATCATCATCTCATCATGATATCATCATCATGATATCATCATGATATCATCATCATCATCTCATCATGATATCATCATCATCATCATCATCATCATCATCTCATCATGATATCATCATCATGATATCATCATCATCGTCTCATCATGATATCATCATCATCATCTCATCATGATATCATCATCATGATATCATCATCATCATCATCATCATCATCATCATAATATCATCATGATATCATCATCATGATATCATCATCATCGTCTCATCATGATATCATCATCATCATCTCATCATGATATCATCATCATCATCATCATCATCATCATCTCATCATGATATCATCATCATGATATCATCATCATCATCTCATCATGATATCATCATCATCATCATCTCATCATGATATCATCATCATGATCATCTCATCATGATATCATCATCATGATATCGTCATCATGATATCATCATCATCGTCTCATCATGATATCATCATCATCATCATCATCTAATCATGATATCATCATCATCGTCTCATCATGATATCATCATCATCATCACCTCATCATGATATCATCATCATGATATAAGCATCATCATCATCTCATCATGATATCATCATCATCATCATCATCATCATCTCATCATGATATCATCATCATCATCATCTCATCATGATTTCATCATCATCATCATCATCATCATCTCATCATGATATCATCATCATCATCATCATCATCATCTCATCATGATATCATCATCATCATCATCTCATCATGATTTCATCATCATCATCATCATCATCATCTCATCATGATATCATCATCATCATCATCATCTCATCATAATATCATCATCACCATCATCATCTCATCATCATCTCATCATGATATCATCATCATCTCATCATGATATATTCATTATCTCATCATGATATCATCCTCATCTCATCATGATATCATCATCATCTCTTCATGATATCATCACCATCATCTCATCATGATATCATCATCATCATCTCATCATGATATCATCATCATCATCATCATCATCATCATCTCATCATGATATCATCATCATCATCATCATCATCATCATCTCATCATGATATCATCATCATCATCTCATCATGATATCATCATCATCAGCTCATCATGATATCATCATCATCATCATCTCATCATATCATCATCATCTCATCATGATATCATCATCATCATCATCATCATCATCATCTCATCATGATATCATCAACATCATCTCATCATATCATCATCATCTCATCATGATATCATCATCATCTCATCTTGATATCATCATCATATCATCATGATATCATCATCATCATCATCTCATCATCTCATCATGATATCATCATCATCGTCTCATCATGATATCATCATCATCATCATCATCATCTCATCATGATATCATCATCATGATCATCTCATCATGATATCATCATCATGATATCATCATCATGATATCATCATCATCTCATCATCATCATCATCATCATCATCATCATCATCATCATCATCATCATCATCATCTCATCATGATATCATCATCATCATCTCATCATGATATCATCATCATGATATCATCATGATATCATCATCATCATCTCATCATGATATCATCATCATCATCATCATCATCATCTCATCATGATATCATCATCATGATATCATCATCATCGTCTCATCATGATATCATCATCATCATCTCATCATGATATCATCATCATGATATCATCATCATCATCATCATCATCATCATAATATCATCATGATATCATCATCATGATATCATCATCATCGTCTCATCATGATATCATCATCATCATCTCATCATGATATCATCATCATCATCATCATCATCATCATCATCTCATCATGATATCATCATCATGATATCATCATCATCATCTCATCATGATATCATCATCATCATCATCTCATCATGATATCATCATCATGATCATCTCATCATGATATCATCATCATGATATCGTCATCATGATATCATCATCATCGTCTCATCATGATATCATCATCATCATCATCATCTCATCATGATATCATCATCATCGTCTCATCATGATATCATCATCATCATCACCTCATCATGATATCATCATCATGATATAAGCATCATCATCATCTCATCATGATATCATCATCATCATCTCATCATGATATCATCATCATCAGCTCATCATGATATCATCATCATCATCATCTCATCATGATTTCATCATCATCATCATCATCATCATCTCATCATGATATCATCATCATCATCATCATCATCATCTCATCATGATATCATCATCATCATCATCTCATCATGATTTCATCATCATCATCATCATCATCATCTCATCATGATATCATCATCATCATCATCATCTCATCATAATATCATCATCACCATCATCATCTCATCATCATCTCATCATGATATCATCATCATCTCATCATGATATATTCATTATCTCATCATGATATCATCCTCATCTCATCATGATATCATCATCATCTCTTCATGATATCATCACCATCATCTCATCATGATATCATCATCATCATCTCATCATGATATCATCATCATCATCATCATCATCATCATCTCATCATGATATCATCATCATCATCATCATCATCATCATCTCATCATGATATCATCATCATCATCTCATCATGATATCATCATCATCAGCTCATCATGATATCATCATCATCATCATCTCATCATATCATCATCATCTCATCATGATATCATCATCATCATCATCATCATCATCATCTCATCATGATATCATCAACATCATCTCATCATATCATCATCATCTCATCATGATATCATCATCATCTCATCTTGATATCATCATCATATCATCATGATATCATCATCATCATCATCTCATCATCTCATCATGATATCATCATCATCGTCTCATCATGATATCATCATCATCATCATCATCATCTCATCATGATATCATCATCATGATCATCTCATCATGATATCATCATCATGATATCATCATCATGATATCATCATCATCTCATCATCATCATCATCATCATCATCATCATCATCATCATCATCATCATCATCATCATCTCATCATGATATCATCATCATCATCTCATCATGATATCATCATCATGATATCATCATGATATCATCATCATCATCTCATCATGATATCATCATCATCATCATCATCATCATCTCATCATGATATCATCATCATGATATCATCATCATCGTCTCATCATGATATCATCATCATCATCTCATCATGATATCATCATCATGATATCATCATCATCATCATCATCATCATCATAATATCATCATGATATCATCATCATGATATCATCATCATCGTCTCATCATGATATCATCATCATCATCTCATCATGATATCATCATCATCATCATCATCATCATCATCATCTCATCATGATATCATCATCATGATATCATCATCATCATCTCATCATGATATCATCATCATCATCATCTCATCATGATATCATCATCATGATCATCTCATCATGATATCATCATCATGATATCGTCATCATGATATCATCATCATCGTCTCATCATGATATCATCATCATCATCATCATCTCATCATGATATCATCATCATCGTCTCATCATGATATCATCATCATCATCACCTCATCATGATATCATCATCATGATATAAGCATCATCATCATCTCATCATGATATCATCATCATCATCTCATCATGATATCATCATCATCAGCTCATCATGATATCATCATCATCATCATCTCATCATATCATCATCATCTCATCATGATATCATCATCATCATCATCATCATCATCATCTCATCATGATATCATCAACATCATCTCATCATATCATCATCATCTCATCATGATATCATCATCATCTCATCTTGATATCATCATCATATCATCATGATATCATCATCATCATCATCTCATCATCTCATCATGATATCATCATCATCGTCTCATCATGATATCATCATCATCATCATCATCTCATCATGATATCATCATCATGATCATCTCATCATGATATCATCATCATGATATCATCATCATGATATCATCATCATCTCATCATCATCATCATCATCATCATCATCATCATCATCATCTCATCATGATATCATCATCATCATCTCATCATGATATCATCATCATGATATCATCATGATATCATCATCATCATCTCATCATGATATCATCATCATCATCATCATCATCATCATCTCATCATGATATCATCATCATGATATCATCATCATCGTCTCATCATGATATCATCATCATCATCTCATCATGATATCATCATCATGATATCATCATCATCATCATCATCATCATAATATCATCATGATATCATCATCATGATATCATCATCATCGTCTCATCATGATATCATCATCATCATCTCATCATGATATCATCATCATCATCATCATCATCATCATCATCATCTCATCATGATATCATCATCATGATATCATCATCATCATCTCATCATGATATCATCATCATCATCATCTCATCATGATATCATCATCATGATCATCTCATCATGATATCATCATCATGATATCGTCATCATGATATCATCATCATCGTCTCATCATGATATCATCATCATCATCATCATCATCTCATCATGATATCATCATCATCGTCTCATCATGATATCATCATCATCATCACCTCATCATGATATCATCATCATGATATAAGCATCATCATCATCTCATCATGATATCATCATCATCATCATCATCATCATCTCATCATGATATCATCATCATCATCATCTCATCATGATTTCATCATCATCATCATCATCATCATCTCATCATGATATCATCATCATGATCATCTCATCATGATATCATCATCATGATATCATCATCATGATATCATCATCATCTCATCATCATCATCATCATCATCATCATCATCATCATCATCATCATCATCATCTCATCATGATATCATCATCATCATCTCATCATGATATCATCATCATGATATCATCATGATATCATCATCATCATCTCATCATGATATCATCATCATCATCATCATCATCATCTCATCATGATATCATCATCATGATATCATCATCATCGTCTCATCATGATATCATCATCATCATCTCATCATGATATCATCATCATGATATCATCATCATCATCATCATCATCATCATAATATCATCATGATATCATCATCATGATATCATCATCATCGTCTCATCATGATATCATCATCATCATCTCATCATGATATCATCATCATCATCATCATCATCATCATCATCTCATCATGATATCATCATCATGATATCATCATCATCATCTCATCATGATATCATCATCATCATCATCTCATCATGATATCATCATCATGATCATCTCATCATGATATCATCATCATGATATCGTCATCATGATATCATCATCATCGTCTCATCATGATATCATCATCATCATCATCATCTCATCATGATATCATCATCATCGTCTCATCATGATATCATCATCATCATCACCTCATCATGATATCATCATCATGATATAAGCATCATCATCATCTCATCATGATATCATCATCATCATCTCATCATGATATCATCATCATCAGCTCATCATGATATCATCATCATCATCATCTCATCATATCATCATCATCTCATCATGATATCATCATCATCATCATCATCATCATCATCTCATCATGATATCATCAACATCATCTCATCATATCATCATCATCTCATCATGATATCATCATCATCTCATCTTGATATCATCATCATATCATCATGATATCATCATCATCATCATCTCATCATCTCATCATGATATCATCATCATCGTCTCATCATGATATCATCATCATCATCATCATCTCATCATGATATCATCATCATGATCATCTCATCATGATATCATCATCATGATATCATCATCATGATATCATCATCATCTCATCATCATCATCATCATCATCATCATCATCATCATCATCTCATCATGATATCATCATCATCATCTCATCATGATATCATCATCATGATATCATCATGATATCATCATCATCATCTCATCATGATATCATCATCATCATCATCATCATCATCATCTCATCATGATATCATCATCATGATATCATCATCATCGTCTCATCATGATATCATCATCATCATCTCATCATGATATCATCATCATGATATCATCATCATCATCATCATCATCATAATATCATCATGATATCATCATCATGATATCATCATCATCGTCTCATCATGATATCATCATCATCATCTCATCATGATATCATCATCATCATCATCATCATCATCATCATCATCTCATCATGATATCATCATCATGATATCATCATCATCATCTCATCATGATATCATCATCATCATCATCTCATCATGATATCATCATCATGATCATCTCATCATGATATCATCATCATGATATCGTCATCATGATATCATCATCATCGTCTCATCATGATATCATCATCATCATCATCATCTCATCATGATATCATCATCATCGTCTCATCATGATATCATCATCATCATCACCTCATCATGATATCATCATCATGATATAAGCATCATCATCATCTCATCATGATATCATCATCATCATCATCATCATCATCTCATCATGATATCATCATCATCATCATCTCATCATGATTTCATCATCATCATCATCATCATCATCTCATCATGATATCATCATCATCATCATCATCATCATCATCATCTCATCATGATATCATCATCATCATCATCTCATCATGATTTCATCATCATCATCATCATCATCATCATCATCATCTCATCATGATATCATCATCATCATCATCTCATCATAATATCATCATCACCATCATCATCTCATCATCATCTCATCATGATATCATCATCATCTCATCATGATATATTCATTATCTCATCATGATATCATCCTCATCTCATCATGATATCATCATCATCTCTTCATGATATCATCATCATCATCTCATCATGATATCATCATCATCATCTCATCATGATATCATCATCATCATCTCATCATGATATCATCATCATCATCATCATCATCATCTCATCATGATATCATCATCGTCATCTCATCATAATATCATCATCATGATATCATCATCATCATCATCATCATAATCATATCATCATGATATCATCATCATGATATCATCATCATCGTCTCATCATGATATCATCATCATCTCATCATGATATCATCATCATCATCATCATCATCATCATCATCTCATCATGATATCATCATCATCATCTCATCATAATATCATCATGATGATATCATCATCATGATATCATTATCATGATATCATCATCATCATCATCATCATGATCTCATCATGATATCATCATCATCATATCATCATGATAAAATCATCATCGTCTCATCATGATATCATCATCATCATGATCTCATCATGATATCATCATCATCGTCTCATCATGATATCATCATCATCATCATCTCATCATGATTTCATCATCATCATCTCATCATCATCATCATCATCATCATCTCATCATGATTTCATTATCATCATATCATCATGATATCATCATCATCTCATCATGATATCATCATCATCATCATCATCTCATCATCATCATCATCATCTCATCATGATATCATCATCATCATCATCTCATCATGATATCATCATCATCATCATCTCATCATGATATCATCATCATAATATCATCATCGTCGTCTCATCATGATATCATCATCATCTCATCATGATATCATCATCATGATATCATCATCATCATCATCATCTCATCATGATATCATCATCATCATCATCTCATCATGATTTCATCATCATCATCATCATCATCATCATCATCATCTCATCATGATATCATCATCATCATCATCTCATCATAATATCATCATCACCATCATCATCTCATCATCATCTCATCATGATATCATCATCATCTCATCATGATATATTCATTATCTCATCATGATATCATCCTCATCTCATCATGATATCATCATCATCTCTTCATGATATCATCATCATCATCTCATCATGATATCATCATCATCATCTCATCATGATATCATCATCATCATCTCATCATGATATCATCATCATCATCATCATCATCATCTCATCATGATATCATCATCGTCATCTCATCATAATATCATCATCATGATATCATCATCATCATCATCATCATAATCATATCATCATGATATCATCATCATGATATCATCATCATCGTCTCATCATGATATCATCATCATCTCATCATGATATCATCATCATCATCATCATCATCATCATCATCTCATCATGATATCATCATCATCATCTCATCATAATATCATCATGATGATATCATCATCATGATATCATTATCATGATATCATCATCATCATCATCATCATGATCTCATCATGATATCATCATCATCATATCATCATGATAAAATCATCATCGTCTCATCATGATATCATCATCATCATGATCTCATCATGATATCATCATCATCGTCTCATCATGATATCATCATCATCATCATCTCATCATGATTTCATCATCATCATCTCATCATCATCATCATCATCATCATCTCATCATGATTTCATTATCATCATATCATCATGATATCATCATCATCTCATCATGATATCATCATCATCATCATCATCTCATCATCATCATCATCATCTCATCATGATATCATCATCATCATCATCTCATCATGATATCATCATCATCATCATCTCATCATGATATCATCATCATAATATCATCATCGTCGTCTCATCATGATATCATCATCATCTCATCATGATATCATCATCATGATATCATCATCATCATCATCATCTCATCATGATATCATCATCATGATATCATCATCATCGTCTCATCATGATATCATCATCATCATCATCTCATCATGATATCATCATCATAATCATCTCATCATGATATCATCATCATCATCTCATCATGATATCATCATCATGATATCATCATCATCATCATCATCATCATCATCATCATCTCATCATGATATCAACATCATCATCTCATCATCATCATCATCTAATCATGATATCATCATCATGATATCATCATCATCATCATCATCATCATCATCATCATCATCATGATATCATCATCATCATCTCATCATGATATCATCATCATGATAATCTCATCATGATATCATCATCATGATCATCTCATCATGATATCATAATCATGATATCATCATCATCATCATCATCATCATGATATCATCATGATATCATCATCATCATCATCATCATCATCATCGTCTCATCATGCTATCATCATCATCATCTCATCATGATATCATCATCATGATATCATCATCATCATCATCATCATAATCTCATCATAATATCATCATCATGATATCATCATCATCATCTCATCATGATATCATCATCATGATATCATCATCATCATCATCTCATCATGATATCATCATCATGATATCATCATCATCATGATATCATCATCATGATATCATCATCATGATATCATCATCATCTTCATCATCATCATCATCATCTCATCATGATATCATCATCATGATATCATCATCATCGTCTCATCATTATATCATCATCATCATCATCATCTCATCATGATATCATCATCATAATCATCTCATCATGATATCATCATCATCATCTCATCATGATATCATCATCATGATATCATCATCATCATCTCATCATGATATCATCATCATCATCATCATCATCATCTCATCATGATATCATCATCATAATCATCTCATCATGATATCATCATCATGATATCATCATCATGATATCATCATCATCATCTCATCATGATATCATCCAGACGCCTGGTAGAAGCCCACAAAGGGTGAAACGTGTAGCGGATTGGACTCACCCTGCTGTTCTTTATGTACATATATTGTGTATATTTTTATTCCACATCTTTTATTTTTTGATACTTACTGGACAAGATTTCTCCTGCAGCTGTGTGGCGCCCACTACGTTTGACAGAGAAAACTTCCATGTAAGCAGATACTTCTTTTTATTAAAAGTCTGTATATGTTACACACTAATTGGATATCTGTTGTTTCTGTTCCTGAGCTAAAATCTAAGCAGATTAGCCACAGCAGGATCCTACAAAACGACACCTTACCCTTGAAGTGCAACTATTATCCAGCCATCCTGTGAGTGCATCCCCTTGAGGGGGATCAAAGCTTCCTCCTGATTCCTCAGGATATTATTTCACATTGTCACCTAAATGGTGTTATATATATACATTTATTGTGTTTATCACATATATTTTTTTATCACAGTTTGCTCCAAGCGCACTTATTGTTCTTTATTTGTATATATTGTCTGTTTTTGTGTGGTTTAGGGATACACTGCCTAAGTGCTGCTAGAGTTGTGATTGCAGCGCTGGGTTCACTTTTTTAATTTATGATATCAACATCATGATATCATCATCATCATCATCATCTCATCATGATATCATCATCATCATCATCTCATCATGATATCATCATCATCTCATCATGATATCTTCATTATCTCATCATGATATCATCATCATCATCATCATCTCATCATGATATCATCATCATCATCATCATCATCTCATCATGATATCATCATCATCTCATCATGATATCTTCATTACCTCATCATGATATCATCATCATCTCATCATGATATCATCATCATCATCTCATCATGATATCATCATCATCATCTCATCATGATATCATCATCATCTCATCATGATATCATCATCTCATCATGATATCATCATCATCTCATCATGATATCATCATCATCTCATCATGATATCATCATCATCATCATCATCATCATCATCATCATCATCATCTCATCATGATATCATCATCTTCGTCTCATTATGATATCATCATCATCATCATCATCATCATCATCATCATCATCATCATCATCTCATCATGATATCATCATCATCGTCTCATTATGATATCATCATCATCATCATCATCATCATCATCATCATCATCATCATCATCATCATCATCTCATCATGATATCATCATCATCATCTCATCATGATATCATCATCATCATCTCATCATGATATCATCATCATCTCATCATGATATCATCATCATCTCATCATGATATCATCATCATCATCATCATCATCATCTCATCATGATATCATCACCATCGTCTCATTATGATATCATCATCATCATCATCATCATCATCATCTCATCATGATATCATCAACATCATCTCATCATGATATCATCATCATCATCTCATCATGATATCATCATCATCTCATCTTGATATCATCATCATATCATCATGATATCATCATCATCATCATCATCTCATCATGATATCATCATCATCGTCTCATCATGATATCATCATCATCATCATCATCATCATCATCATCATCATCATCATCATCTCATCATGATATCATCATCATGATCATCTCATCATGATATCATCATCATGATATCATCATCATGATATCATCATCATCTTCATCATCATCATCATCATCATCATCATCATCATCTCATCATGATATCATCATCATGATATCATCATCATCGTCTCATCATGATATCATCATCATCATCTCATCATGATATCATCATCATCATCATCTCATAATTATATCATCATCATGATATCATCATCAACATCTCATCATGATATCATCATCATCATCATCATCATCATCATCATCTCATCATGATATCAACATCATGATATCATCATCATCATCTCATCATGATATCAACATCATGATATCATCATCATCATCTCATCATGATATCATCATCATGATATCATCATCATGATATCATCATCATGATATCATCATCATCATCATCATCATCATCATGATATCATCATCATCATCTCATCATGATATCATCATCATGATATCATCATCATGATATCATCATCATGATATCATCATCATCATCATCATCATCATCATCATCTCATCGTGATATCATGATCATCTCATCATGATATCTTCATTATCTCATCATGATATCATCATCATCTCATCATGATATCATCATCATCATCTCATCATGATATCATCATCATCATCATCTCATCATGATATCAACATCATGATATCATCATCATCATCTCATCATGATATCATCATCATGATATCATCATCATGATATCATCATCATGATATCATCATCATCATCATCATCATCATGATATCATCATCATCATCATCTCATCATGATATCATCATCATGATATCATCACCATGATATCATCATCATCATCATCTCATCATGATATCATGATCATCTCATCATGATATCTTCATTATCTCATCATAATATCATCATCATCATCTCATCATGATATCATCATCATCATCTCATCATGATATCATCATCATCATCATCTCATCATGATATCATCATCATCTCATCATGATATCATCATCATCTCATCATGATATCATCATCATCATCTCATCATCATCATCATCATCTCATCATGATATCATCATCAGCGTCTCATTATGATATCATCATCATCATCTCATCATGATATCATCATCATCTCATCATCATCATCATCTCATCATCATCATCATCATCATCTCATCATGATATCATCATCAGCGTCTCATTATGATATCATCATCCTGATATCATCATCATGATATCATCATCATCATCTCATCATGATATCATCATCATCATCTCATCATCATCATCATCTCATCATGATATCATCATCATCATCTCATCATGATATCATCATCCTGATACCATCATCATGATATCATCATCATCATCTCATCATGATATCATCATCATCATCTCATCATCATCATCATCTCATCATGATATCATCATCATCATCTCATCATGATATCATCATCATCATCATCATCATCATCATCATCATCATCTCATCATGATATCATCATCATCATCGTCTCATCATGATATCATCATCATCATCTCATCATGATATCATCATCATCATCTCATCATGATATCATCATCATCATGATATCATCATCATCATGATATCATCATCATCATCATCATCATCATCATCATCATCATCATCATCATCATCATGATATCATCATCATGATATCATCATCATGATATCATCATCATCATGATATCATCATCATCTTCATCATCATCATCATCTCATCATGATATCATCATCATGATATCATCATCATCGTCTCATCATGATATCATCATCATCTCATCATGATATCATCATCATCTCATCATGATATCATCATCATCATCATCATCATCATCATCATCTCATCATGATATCATCATCATCATCATCATCTCATCATGATATCATCATCATGATATCATCATCATCATGATATCATCATCATCTTCATCATCATCATCATCATCTCATCATGATATCATCATCATCGTCTCATCATGATATCATCATCATCTCATGA
>JAYKOZ010000087.1:772500-860000 GCA_036172795.1 Pelodytes ibericus
ATCATCATCTCATCATGATATCATCATCATCATCTCATCATGATATCATCATCATCATCATCATCATCATCATCATCATCATCTCATCATGATATCATCATCATCATCGTCTCATCATGATATCATCATCATCATCTCATCATGATATCATCATCATCATCTCATCATGATATCATCATCATCATGATATCATCATCATCATGATATCATCATCATCATCATCATCATCATCATCATCATCATCATCATCATGATATCATCATCATGATATCATCATCATGATATCATCATCATCATGATATCATCATCATCTTCATCATCATCATCATCTCATCATGATATCATCATCATGATATCATCATCATCGTCTCATCATGATATCATCATCATCTCATCATGATATCATCATCATCTCATCATGATATCATCATCATCATCATCATCATCATCATCATCATCATCATCTCATCATGATATCATCATCATCATCATCATCATCATCTCATCATGATATCATCATCATGATATCATCATCATCATGATATCATCATCATCTTCATCATCATCATCATCATCTCATCATGATATCATCATCATCGTCTCATCATGATATCATCATCATCTCATGATGATATCATCATCATCATCATCATCATCATCTCATCATGATATCATCATCATCATCATCATCATCATCATCATCTCATCATGATATCATCATCATGATATCATCATCATCATGATATCATCATCATCTTCATCATCATCATCATCATCATCTCATCATGATACCATCATCATGATATCATCATCATCATGATATCATCATCATCATGATATCATCATCATCATCATCTCATCATGATATCATCATCATCATCTCATCATGATATCATCATCATCATCATCATCATCATCATCTCATCATGATATCATCATCATCATCATCATCATCATCATCATCTCATCATGATATCATCATCATCATGATATCATCATCATCTTCATCATCATCATCATCATCTCATCATGATATCATCATCATGATATCATCATGATATCATCATCATGATATCATCATCATCGTCTCATCATGATATCATCATCATCTCATCATGATATCATCATCATCATCATCATCATCATCATCATCATCTCATCATGATATCATCATCATCATCATCATCATCATCATCTCATCATGATATCATCATCATGATATCATCATCATCATGATATCATCATCATCTTCATCATCATCATCATCATCTCATCATGATATCATCATCATGATATCATCATCATCGTCTCATCATGATATCATCATCATCATCATCTCATCATGATATCATCATCATAATCATCTCATCATGATATCATCATCATCATCTCATCATGATATCATCATCATCATCATCATCATCTCATCATGATATCATCATCATCATCATCATCATCATCATCATCATCATCATCATCTCATCATGATATCATCATCATCAGCTCATCATGATATCATCATCATCATCTCATCATATCATCATCATCTCATCATGATATCATCATCATCATCATATCATGATATCATCAACATCATCTCATCATGATATCATCATCATCATCTCATCATGATATCATCATCATCTCATCATGATATCATCATCATCATCATCATCATCATCATCTCAACATGATATCATCATCATCATCATCAGCTCATCATGATATCATCATCATGATATCATCATCATTATGATATCATCATCATCTTCATCATCATCATCATCATCATCTCATCATGATATCATCATCATCTCATCATGATATCATCATCATCTCATCATGATATCATCATCATCATAATCATCATCATCATCATCATCTCATCATGATATCATCATCATCGTCTCATTATGATATCATCATAATCATCATCATCTCATCATGATATCATCATCATCGTCTCATTATGATATCATCATCATCATCATCATCATCATCATCATCATCATCATCTCATCATGATATCATCATCATCAGCTCATCATGATATCATCATCATCATCTCATCATATCATCATCATCATCATCTCATCATGATATCATCATCATCATCATCATCATCTCATCATGATATCATCATCATCGTCTCATCATGATATCATCATCATCGTCTCATCATGATATCATCATCATCATCTCATCATGATATCATCATCATCATCATCATCATCTCATCATGATATCATCATCATGATATCATCATCATCGTCTCATCATGATATCATCATCATCATCTCATCATGATATCATCATCATCATCTCATCATGATATCATCATCATCATGATATCATCATCATCATGATATCATCATCATCATGATATCATCATCATCATCATCATCATCATCATCATCATCATCATGATATCATCATCATGATATCATCATCATGATATCATCATCATCATGATATCATCATCATCTTCATCATCATCATCATCATCTCATCATGCTATCATCATCATGATATCATCATCTTCGTCTCATCATGATATCATCATCATCTCATCATGATATCATCATCATCTCATCATGATATCATCATCATCATCATCATCATCTCATCATGATATCATCATCATCATCATCATCATCATCATCATCATCATCTCATCATGATATCATCATCATCATGATATCATCATCATCTTCATCATCATCATCATCATCTCATCATGATATCATCATCATGATATCATCATCATCGTCTCATCATGATATCATCATCATCTCATCATGATATCATCATCATCATCATCATCATCATCATCATCTCATCATGATATCATCATCATCATCATCATCATCATCATCATCTCATCATGATATCATCATCATCATCATCATCATCTCATCATGATATCATCAACATCATCTCATCATGATATCATCATCATCATCTCATCATGATATCATCATCATCTCATCTTGATATCATCATCATATCATCATGATATCATCATCATCATCTCATCATGATATCATCATCATCGTCTCATCATGATATCATCATCATCATCATCATCATCATCATCATCTCATCATGATATCATCATCATGATCATCTCATCATGATATCATCATCATGATATCATCATCATGATATCATCATCATCTTCATCATCATCATCATCATCATCATCATCATCATCTCATCATGATATCATCATCATGATATCATCATCATCGTCTCATCATGATATCATCATCATCATCATCTCATCATGATATCATCATCATCTCATCATTATATCATCATCATGATATCATCATCAACATCTCATCATGATATCATCATCATCATCATCATCATCATCATCATCATCATCATCATCATCATCATCATCATCTCATCATGATATCAACATCATGATATCATCATCATCATCTCATCATGATATCAACATCATGATATCATCATCATCATCTCATCATGATATCATCATCATGATATCATCATCATGATATCATCATCATGATATCATCATCATCATCATCAGCATCATCATGATATCATCATCATCATCTCATCATGATATCATCATCATGATATCATCATCATGATATCATCATCATGATATCATCATCATCATCATCATCATCATCATCATCATCATCTCATCGTGATATCATGATCATCTCATCATGATATCTTCATTATCTCATCATGATATCATCATCATCTCATCATGATATCATCATCATCATCTCATCATGATATCATCATCATCATCATCTCATCATGATATCAACATCATGATATCATCATCATCATCTCATCATGATATCATCATCATGATATCATCATCATGATATCATCATCATGATATCATCATCATCATCATCATCATCATCATCATCATCATCATCATGATATCATCATCATCATCATCTCATCATGATATCATCATCATGATATCATCATCATGATATCATCATCATGATATCATCATCATCATCATCTCATCATGATATCATGATCATCTCATCATGATATCTTCATTATCTCATCATAATATCATCATCATCTCATCATGATATCATCATCATCATCTCATCATGATATCATCATCATCATCATCTCATCATGATATCATCATCATCTCATCATGATATCATCATCATCTCATCATGATATCATCATCATCATCTCATCATCATCATCATCATCTCATCATGATATCATCATCAGCGTCTCATTATGATATCATCATCCTGATATCATCATCATGATATCATCATCATCATCTCATCATGATATCATCATCATCATCTCATCATCATCTCATCATCATCATCATCATCTCATCATGATATCATCATCAGCGTCTCATTATGATATCATCATCCTGATATCATCATCATGATATCATCATCATCATCTCATCATGATATCATCATCATCATCTCATCATCATCATCATCTCATCATGATATCATCATCATCATCTCATCATGATATCATCATCCTGATATCATCATCATGATATCATCATCATCATCATCTCATCATGATATCATCATCAGCGTCTCATTATGATATCATCATCCTGATATCATCATCATGATATCATCATCATCATCTCATCATGATATCATCATCATCATCTCATCATCATCATCATCTCATCATGATATCATCATCATCATCTCATCATGATATCATCATCCTGATATCATCATCATGATATCATCATCATCATCTCATCATGATATCATCATCATCATCTCATCATCATCATCATCTCATCATGATATCATCATCATCATCTCATCATGATATCATCATCATCATCATCATCATCATCATCATCATCATCATCTCATCATGATATCATCATCATCATCGTCTCATCATGATATCATCATCATCATCTCATCATGATATCATCATCATCATCTCATCATGATATCATCATCATCATGATATCATCATCATCATGATATCATCATCATCATCATCATCATCATCATCATCATCATCATCATCATGATATCATCATCATGATATCATCATCATGATATCATCATCATCATGATATCATCATCATCTTCATCATCATCATCATCTCATCATGATATCATCATCATGATATCATCATCATCGTCTCATCATGATATCATCATCATCTCATCATGATATCATCATCATCTCATCATGATATCATCATCATCATCATCATCATCATCATCATCATCATCTCATCATGATATCATCATCATCATCATCATCATCATCTCATCATGATATCATCATCATGATATCATCATCATCATGATATCATCATCATCTTCATCATCATCATCATCATCTCATCATGATATCATCATCATCGTCTCATCATGATATCATCATCATCTCATGATGATATCATCATCATCATCATCATCATCATCTCATCATGATATCATCATCATCATCATCATCATCATCATCATCTCATCATGATATCATCATCATGATATCATCATCATCATGATATCATCATCATCTTCATCATCATCATCATCATCATCTCATCATGATACCATCATCATGATATCATCATCATCATGATATCATCATCATCATGATATCATCATCATCATCATCTCATCATGATATCATCATCATCATCTCATCATGATATCATCATCATCATCATCATCATCATCATCTCATCATGATATCATCATCATCATCATCATCATCATCATCATCTCATCATGATATCATCATCATCATGATATCATCATCATCTTCATCATCATCATCATCATCTCATCATGATATCATCATCATGATATCATCATGATATCATCATCATGATATCATCATCATCGTCTCATCATGATATCATCATCATCTCATCATGATATCATCATCATCATCATCATCATCATCATCATCATCTCATCATGATATCATCATCATCATCATCATCATCATCATCTCATCATGATATCATCATCATGATATCATCATCATCATGATATCATCATCATCTTCATCATCATCATCATCATCTCATCATGATATCATCATCATGATATCATCATCATCGTCTCATCATGATATCATCATCATCATCATCTCATCATGATATCATCATCATAATCATCTCATCATGATATCATCATCATCATCTCATCATGATATCATCATCATCATCATCATCATCTCATCATGATATCATCATCATCATCATCATCATCATCATCATCATCATCATCATCTCATCATGATATCATCATCATCAGCTCATCATGATATCATCATCATCATCTCATCATATCATCATCATCTCATCATGATATCATCATCATCATCATATCATGATATCATCAACATCATCTCATCATGATATCATCATCATCATCTCATCATGATATCATCATCATCTCATCATGATATCATCATCATCATCATCATCATCATCATCTCAACATGATATCATCATCATCATCATCAGCTCATCATGATATCATCATCATGATATCATCATCATTATGATATCATCATCATCTTCATCATCATCATCATCATCATCTCATCATGATATCATCATCATCTCATCATGATATCATCATCATCTCATCATGATATCATCATCATCATAATCATCATCATCATCATCATCTCATCATGATATCATCATCATCGTCTCATTATGATATCATCATAATCATCATCATCTCATCATGATATCATCATCATCGTCTCATTATGATATCATCATCATCATCATCATCATCATCATCATCATCATCATCTCATCATGATATCATCATCATCAGCTCATCATGATATCATCATCATCATCTCATCATATCATCATCATCATCATCTCATCATGATATCATCATCATCATCATCATCATCTCATCATGATATCATCATCATCGTCTCATCATGATATCATCATCATCGTCTCATCATGATATCATCATCATCATCTCATCATGATATCATCATCATCATCATCATCATCATCTCATCATGATATCATCATCATGATATCATCATCATCGTCTCATCATGATATCATCATCATCATCTCATCATGATATCATCATCATCATCTCATCATGATATCATCATCATCATGATATCATCATCATCATGATATCATCATCATCATGATATCATCATCATCATCATCATCATCATCATCATCATCATCATGATATCATCATCATGATATCATCATCATGATATCATCATCATCATGATATCATCATCATCTTCATCATCATCATCATCATCTCATCATGCTATCATCATCATGATATCATCATCTTCGTCTCATCATGATATCATCATCATCTCATCATGATATCATCATCATCTCATCATGATATCATCATCATCATCATCATCATCTCATCATGATATCATCATCATCATCATCATCATCATCATCATCATCATCTCATCATGATATCATCATCATCATGATATCATCATCATCTTCATCATCATCATCATCATCTCATCATGATATCATCATCATGATATCATCATCATCGTCTCATCATGATATCATCATCATCTCATCATGATATCATCATCATCATCATCATCATCATCATCATCTCATCATGATATCATCATCATCATCATCATCATCATCATCATCATCATCTCATCATGATATCATCATCATGATATCATCATCATCATGATATCATCATCATCTTCATCATCATCATCTCATCATGATATCATCATCATGATATCATCATCATCGTCTCATCATGATATCATCATCATCATCTCATCATGATATCATCATCATAATCATCTCATCATGATATCATCATCATCATCATCTCATCATGATATCATCATCATCATCATCATCATCTCATCATGATATCATCATCATCATCATCATCATCATCATCATCATCATCATCTCATCATGATATCATCATCATCAGCTCATCATGATATCATCATCATCATCTCATCATATCATCATCATCTCATCATGATATCATCATCATCATCATCATCATCTCATCATGATATCATCAACATCATCTCATCATGATATCATCGTCATCATCTCATCATGATATCATCATCATCATCATCATCATCTCAACATGATATCATCATCATCATCATCAGCTCATCATGATATCATCATCATGATATCATCATCATTATGATATCATCATCATCTTCATCATCATCATCATCATCATCTCATCATGATATCATCATCATCTCATCATGATATCATCATCATCTCATCATGATATCATCATCATCATAATCATCATCATCATCATCATCTCATCATGATATCATCATCATCGTCTCATTATGATATCATCATAATCATCATCATCTCATCATGATATCATCATCATCGTCTCATTATGATATCATCATCATCATCATCATCATCATCATCATCATCTCATCATGATATCATCATCATCAGCTCATCATGATATCATCATCATCATCTCATCATATCATCATCATCATCATCATCATCATCTCATCATGATATCATCATCATCATCATCATCATCTCATCATGATATCATCATCATCGTCTCATCATGATATCATCATCATCGTCTCATCATCATCTCATCATCATCTCATCATGATATCATCATCATCATCTCATCATGATATCATCATCATCATCATCATCATCATCATCATCATCATCATCATCATCATCATCTCATCATGATATCATCATCATCAGCTCATCATGATATCATCATCATCTCATCATATCATCATCATCTCATCATGATATCATCATCATGATATCATCATCATCATGATATCATCATCATCTTCATCATCATCATCATCATCTCATCATGATATCATCATCATGATATCATCATCATCTTCTCATAATGATATCATCATCATCTCATCATGATATCATCATCATCTCATCATGATATCATCATCATCATCATCAGCTCATCATGATATCATCATCATGATATCATCATCATTATGATATCATCATCATCTTCATCATCATCATCATCATCATCTCATCATGATATCATCATCATCTCATCATGATATCATCATCATCTCATCATGATATCATCATCATCATAATCATCATCATCATCATCATCTCATCATGATATCATCATCATCGTCTCATTATGATATCATCATAATCATCATCATCTCATCATGATATCATCATCATCGTCTCATTATGATATCATCATCATCATCATCATCATCATCATCATCATCATCTCATCATGATATCATCATCATCAGCTCATCATGATATCATCATCATCATCTCATCATATCATCATCATCATCATCATCATCATCTCATCATGATATCATCATCATCATCATCATCATCTCATCATGATATCATCATCATCGTCTCATCATGATATCATCATCATCGTCTCATCATGATATCATCATCATCTCATCATGATATCATCATCATCATCTCATCATGATATCATCATCATCATCATCATCATCATCATCATCATCATCATCATCATCATCATCTCATCATGATATCATCATCATCAGCTCATCATGATATCATCATCATCTCATCATATCATCATCATCTCATCATGATATCATCATCATGATATCATCATCATCATGATATCATCATCATCTTCATCATCATCATCATCATCTCATCATGATATCATCATCATGATATCATCATCATCTTCTCATAATGATATCATCATCATCTCATCATGATATCATCATCATCTCATCATGATATCATCATCATCATCATCATCTCATCATGATATCATCATCATCATCATCATCATCATCTCATCATGATATCATCATCATCAGCTCATCATGATATCATCATCATCATCATCTCATCATATCATCATCATCTCATCATGATATCATCATCATCATCATCATCTCATCATGATATCATCAACATCATCTCATCATATCATCATCATCTCATCATGATATCATCATCATCTCATCTTGATATCATCATCATATCATCATGATATCATCATCATCATCATCATCATCTCATCATGATATCATCATCATCGTCTCATCATGATATCATCATCATCATCATCATCTCATCATGATATCATCATCATCATCATCTCATCATGATATCATCATCATGATATCATCATCATCTCATCATCATCATCATCATCATCATCATCATCATCATCTCATCATGATATCATCATCATCATCTCATCATGATATCATCATCATGATATCATCATGATATCATCATCATCATCTCATCATGATATCATCATCATCATCATCATCATCATCATCTCATCATGATATCATCATCATGATATCATCATCATCATCATCATCATCATAATATCATCATGATATCATCATGATATCATCATCATGATATCATCATCATCGTCTCATCATGATATCATCATCATCATCTCATCATGATATCATCATCATCATCATCATCATCTCATCATGATATCATCATCATGATATCATCATCATCATCTCATCATGATATCATCATCATCATCATCATCATCATCTCATCATGATATCATCATCATGATCATCTCATCATGATATCATCATCATGATATCGTCATCATGAGATCATCATCATCGTTTCATCATGATATCATCATCATCATCATCATCTCATCATGATATCATCATCATCGTCTCATCATGATATCATCATCATCATCACCTCATCATGATATCATCATCATCATCATCATCATCTCATCATGATATCATCATCATCATCATCATCTCATCATGATATCATCATCATCATCATCTCATCATGATTTCATCATCATCATCGTCATCATCTCATCATGATATCATCATCATCATCATCTCATCATGATTTCATCATCATCATCATCATCATCTCATCATGATATCATCATCATCATCATCTCATCATAATATCATCATCACCATCATCATCTCATCATCATCTCATCATGATATCATCATCATCTCATCATGATATCATCATCATCATCATCATCATCATCTCATCATGATATCATCATCATCATCATCATCATCATCATCATCATCTCATCATGATATCATCATCATCATGATATCATCATCATCTTCATCATCATCATCATCATCTCATCATGATATCATCATCATGATATCATCATCATCGTCTCATCATGATATCATCATCATCTCATCATGATATCATCATCATCATCATCATCATCATCATCATCATCATCTCATCATGATATCATCATCATCATCATCATCATCATCATCATCATCTCATCATGATATCATCATCATGATATCATCATCATCATGATATCATCATCATCTTCATCATCATCATCATCATCTCATCATGATATCATCATCATGATATCATCATCATGATATCATCATCATCGTCTCATCATGATATCATCATCATCATCATCTCATCATGATATCATCATCATAATCATCTCATCATGATATCATCATCATCATCTCATCATGATATCATCATCATCATCATCATCATCTCATCATGATATCATCATCATCATCATCATCATCATCATCATCATCATCATCATCATCTCATCATGATATCATCATCATCAGCTCATCATGATATCATCATCATCATCTCATCATATCATCATCATCTCATCATGATATCATCATCATCATCATCATCATCATCTCATCATGATATCATCAACATCATCTCATCATGATATCATCATCATCATCTCATCATGATATCATCATCATCTCATCATGATATCATCATCATCATCATCATCATCATCTCAACATGATATCATCATCATCATCATCAGCTCATCATGATATCATCATCATGATATCATCATCATTATGATATCATCATCATCTTCATCATCATCATCATCATCATCTCATCATGATATCATCATCATCTCATCATGATATCATCATCATCTCATCATGATATCATCATCATCATAATCATCATCATCATCATCATCTCATCATGATATCATCATCATCGTCTCATTATGATATCATCATAATCATCATCATCTCATCATGATATCATCATCATCGTCTCATTATGATATCATCATCATCATCATCATCATCATCATCATCTCATCATGATATCATCATCATCAGCTCATCATGATATCATCATCTCATCATATCATCATCATCATCATCATCATCTCATCATGATATCATCATCATCATCATCATCATCTCATCATGATATCATCATCATCGTCTCATCATGATATCATCATCATCGTCTCATCATGATATCATCATCATCTCATCATGATATCATCATCATCATCTCATCATGATATCATCATCATCATCATCATCATCATCATCATCATCATCATCATCTCATCATGATATCATCATCATCAGCTCATCATGATATCATCATCATCATCTCATCATATCATCATCATCTCATCATGATATCATCATCATGATATCATCATCATCATGATATCATCATCATCTTCATCATCATCATCATCATCATCTCATCATGATATCATCATCATGATATCATCATCATCTTCTCATAATGATATCATCATCATCTCATCATGATATCATCATCATCTCATCATGATATCATCATCATCATCATCATCTCATCATGATATCATCATCATCATCATCATCATCATCATCATCTCATCATGATATCATCATCATCAGCTCATCATGATATCATCATCATCATCATCTCATCATATCATCATCATCTCATCATGATATCATCATCATCATCATCATCATCTCATCATGATATCATCAACATCATCTCATCATATCATCATCATCTCATCATGATATCATCATCATCTCATCTTGATATCATCATCATATCATCATGATATCATCATCATCATCATCATCATCTCATCATGATATCATCATCATCGTCTCATCATGATATCATCATCATCATCATCTCATCATGATATCATCATCATCATCATCTCATCATGATATCATCATCATGATATCATCATCATCATCTCATCATCATCATCATCATCATCATCATCATCATCATCATCATCATCTCATCATGATATCATCATCATCATCTCATCATGATATCATCATCATGATATCATCATGATATCATCATCATCATCTCATCATGATATCATCATCATCATCATCATCATCATCATCATCATCATCATCATCTCATCATGATATCATCATCATGATATCATCATCATCGTCTCATCATGATATCATCATCATCATCTCATCATGATATCATCATCATGATATCATCATCATCATAATATCATCATGATATCATCATCATGATATCATCATGATATCATCATCATGATATCATCATCATCGTCTCATCATGATATCATCATCATCATCTCATCATGATATCATCATCATGATATCATCATCATCATAATATCATCATGATATCATCATCATGATATCATCATGATATCATCATCATGATATCATCATCATCGTCTCATCATGATATCATCATCATCATCTCATCATGATATCATCATCATCATCATCATCATCTCATCATGATATCATCATCATGATATCATCATCATCATCTCATCATGATATCATCATCATCATCATCATCATCATCTCATCATGATATCATCATCATGATCATCTCATCATGATATCATCATCATGATATCGTCATCATGATATCATCATCATCGTTTCATCATGATATCATCATCATCATCATCATCTCATCATGATATCATCATCATCGTCTCATCATGATATCATCATCATCATCACCTCATCATGATATCATCATCATGATATAAGCATCATCATCATCTCATCATGATATCATCATCATCATCATCATCATCTCATCATGATATCATCATCATCATCATCTCATCATGATTTCATCATCATCATCATCATCATCATCTCATCATGATATCATCATCATCATCATCATCATCATCATCTCATCATGATATCATCATCATCATCATCTCATCATGATTTCATCATCATCATCATCATCATCATCTCATCATGATATCATCATCATCATCATATCATCATGATTTCATCATCATCATCATCATCATCTCATCATGATATCATCATCATCATCATCTCATCATAATATCATCATCACCATCATCATCTCATCATCATCTCATCATGATATCATCATCATCTCATCATGATATCTTCATTATCTGATCATGATATCATCCTCATCTCATCATGATATCATCATCATCTCATCATGATATCATCATCATCATCTCATCATGATATCATCATCATCATCATCATCATCATCATCATCTCATCATGTTATCATCATCATCGTCTCATTATGATATCATCATCATCATCATCATCATCTCATCATGATATCATCATCATCGTCTCATTATGATATCATCATCATCATCATCATCATCATCATCATCATCATCATCATCATCTCATCATGATATCATCATTATCATCTCATCATGATATCATCATCATCTCATCATGATATCATCATCATCATCATCATCTCATCATGATATCATCATCATCATCATCATCTCATCATGATATCAACATCATCATCATCATCATCATCATCATCATCATCTCATCATGATATCATCATCATCAGCTCATCATGATATCATCATCATCATCATCTCATCATATCATGATCATCTCATCATGATATCATCATCATCATCATCTCATCATGATATCATCATCATCTCATCATATCATCATCATCTCATCATGATATCATCATCATCTCATCTTGATATCATCATCATATCATCATGATATCATCATCATCATCATCTCATCATCTCATCATGATATCATCATCATCGTCTCATCATGATATCATCATCATCATCATCATCATCTCATCATGATATCATCATCATGATCATCTCATCATGATATCATCATCATGATATCATCATCATGATATCATCATCATCTCATCATCATCATCATCATCATCATCATCATCATCATCTCATCATGATATCATCATCATCATCTCATCATGATATCATCATCATGATATCATCATGATATCATCATCATCATCATCTCATCATGATATCATCATCATCATCATCATCATCATCATCATCATCATCATCATCATCTCATCATGATATCATCATCATGATATCATCATCATCGTCTCATCATGATATCATCATCATCATCTCATCATGATATCATCATCATGATATCATCATCATCATCATCTCATCATGATATCATCATCATCATCTCATCATGATATCATCATCATGATATCATCATGATATCATCATCATCATCATCTCATCATGATATCATCATCATCATCATCATCATCATCATCATCATCATCTCATCATGATATCATCATCATGATATCATCATCATCGTCTCATCATGATATCATCATCATCATCTCATCATGATATCATCATCATGATATCATCATCATCATCATCATCATCATCATCATCATCATAATATCATCATGATATCATCATCATGATATCATCATCATCGTCTCATCATGATATCATCATCATCATCTCATCATGATATCATCATCATCATCATCATCATCATCATTTCATCATGATATCATCATCATGATATCATCATCATCATCTCATCATGATATCATCATCATCATCATCTCATCATGATATCATCATCATGATCATCTCATCATGATATCATCATCATGATATCGTCATCATGATATCATCATCATCGTCTCATCATGATATCATCATCATCATCATCATCATCATCATCTCATCATGATATCATCATCATCGTCTCATCATGATATCATCATCATCATCACCTCATCATGATATCATCATCATGATATAAGCATCATCATCATCTCATCATGATATCATCATCATCATCATCATCATCTCATCATGATATCATCATCATCATCATCTCATCATGATTTCATCATCATCATCATCATCATCTCATCATGATATCATCATCATCATCATCTCATCATAATATCATCATCACCATCATCATCTCATCATCATCTCATCATCATCTCATCATGATATCATCATCATCTCATCATGATATATTCATTATCTCATCATGATATCATCCTCATCTCATCATGATATCATCATCATCTCTTCATGATATCATCATCATCATCATCTCATCATGATATCATCATCATCATCTCATCATGATATCATCATCATCATCATCATCTCATCATGATATCATCATCATCATCATCATCATCTCATCATGATATCATCATTTTCATCTCATCATAATATCATCATCATGATATCATCATCATCATCTCATCATCATCATCTCATCATGATATCATCATCATGATATCATCATCATCGTCTCATCATGATATCATCATCATGATATCATCATCATCATCATCTCATCATGATATCATCATCATCATCATCATCATCATCATCATCATCATCATCATCATCATCATGATATCATCATCATGATATCATCATCATGATATCATCATCATCATGATATCATCATCATCTTCATCATCATCATCATCATCTCATCATGATATCATCATCATGATATCATCATCATGATATCATCATCATCGTCTCATCATGATATCATCATCATCTCATCATGATATCATCATCATCATCTCATCATCATCATCATCTCATCATGATATCATCATCATCATCATCTCATCATGATATCATCATCATGCTATCATCATGATATCATCATCATCATCTCATCATGATATCATCATCATCATCATCATCATCTCATCATGATATCATCATCATAATATCATCATCATCGTCTCATCATGATATCATCATCATCATCTCATCATGATATCATCATCATCATCTCATCATGATATCATCATCATCATGATATCATCATCATCATGATATCATCATCATCATCATCATCATCATCATCATCATCATCATCATCATCATCATGATATCATCATCATGATATCATCATCATGATATCATCATCATCATGATATCATCATCATCTTCATCATCATCATCATCATCTCATCATGCTATCATCATCATGATATCATCATCTTCGTCTCATCATGATATCATCATCATCTCATCATGATATCATCATCATCTCATCATGATATCATCATCATCATCATCATCATCATCATCATCATCTCATCATGATATCATCATCATCATCATCATCTCATCATGATATCATCATCATCATGATATCATCATCATCTTCATCATCATCATCATCATCATCTCATCATGATATCATCATCATGATATCATCATCATCGTCTCATCATGATATCATCATCATCTCATCATGATATCATCATCATCATCATCATCATCATCATCTCATCATGATATCATCATCATCATCATCATCATCATCATCTCATCATGATATCATCATCATCATCATCATCATCATCATCATCTCATCATGATATCATCATCATGATATCATCATCATCATGATATCATCATCATCTTCATCATCATCATCATCATCTCATCATGATATCATCATCATGATATCATCATCATCGTCTCATCATGATATCATCATCATCATCATCATCATCTCATCATGATATCATCATCATAATCATCTCATCATGATATCATCATCATCATCTCATCATGATATCATCATCATCATCATCATCATCTCATCATGATATCATCATCATCATCATCATCATCATCATCATCATCATCATCTCATCATGATATCATCATCATCAGCTCATCATGATATCATCATCATCATCTCATCATATCATCATCATCTCATCATGATATCATCATCATCATCATCATCATCTCATCATGATATCATCAACATCATCTCATCATGATATCATCATCATCATCATCTCATCATGATATCATCATCATCTCATCATGATATCATCATCATCATCATCATCATCATCATCATCATCTCAACATGATATCATCATCATCATCATCAGCTCATCATGATATCATCATCATGATATCATCATCATTATGATATCATCATCATCTTCATCATAATCATCATCATCATCTCATCATGATATCATCATCATCATCATCATCATCATCATCATCTCATCATGATATCATCATCATCATAATCATCATCATCATCATCATCTCATCATGATATCATCATCATCGTCTCATCATGATATCATCATCATCTCATCATGATATCATCATCATCATCATCATCATCATCTCAACATGATATCATCATCATCATCATCAGCTCATCATGATATCATCATCATGATATCATCATCATTATGATATCATCATCATCTTCATCATCATCATCATCTCATCATGATATCATCATCATCTCATCATCATCATCATCATCATCTCATCATGATATCATCATCATCAGCTCATCATGATATCATCATCATCATCTCATCATATCATCATCATCATCATCATCATCTCATCATGATATCATCATCATCATCATCATCATCATCTCATCATGATATCATCATCATCGTCTCATCATGATATCATCATCATCGTCTCATCATGATATCATCATCATCTCATCATGATATCATCATCATCATCATCATCATCATCATCATCATCATCATCATCTCATCATGATATCATCATCATCAGCTCATCATGATATCATCATCATCATCTCATCATATCATCATCATCTCATCATGATATCATCATCATCATCTCATCATGATATCATCATCATCATCATCATCATCATCATCATCATCTCATCATGATATAATCATCATCAGCTCATCATGATATCATCATCATCATCTCATCATATCATCATCATCTCATCATGATATCATCATCATCATCATGATATCATCATCATCTTCATCATCATCATCATCATCTCATCATGATATCATCATCATGATATCATCATCATCTTCTCATAATGATATCATCATCATCTCATCATGATATCATCATCATCTCATCATGATATCATCATCATCATCTCATCATGATATCATCATCATCATCATCATCATCATCATCATCTCATCATTATATCATCATCATCAGCTCATCATGATATCATCATCATCATCATCTCATCATATCATCATCATCTCATCATGATATCATCATCATCATCATCATCTCATCATGATATCATCAACATCATCTCATCATATCATCATCATCTCATCATGATATCATCATCATCTCATCTTGATATCATCATCATATCATCATAATATCATCATCATCATCATCATCATCATCTCATCATGATATCATCATCATCGTCTCATCATGATATCATCATCATCATCATCTTCATCATCATCATCATCATCTCATCATGATATCATCATCATGATATCATCATCATCATCATCATCTCATCATGATATCATCATCATCATCTCATCATCATCATCATCACATCATGATATCATCATCATCATCTCATCATGATATCATCATCATCATCATCATCATCATCATCATCATCATCATCATCTCATCATGATATCATCATCATCATCGTCTCATCATGATATCATCATCATCATCTCATCATGATATCATCATCATCATCTCATCATGATATCATCATCATCATGATATCATCATCATCATGATATCATCATCATCATCATCATCATCATCATCATCATCATCATGATATCATCATCATGATATCATCATCATGATATCATCATCATCATGATATCATCATCATCTTCATCATCATCATCATCTCATCATGATATCATCATCATGATATCATCATCATCGTCTCATCATGATATCATCATCATCTCATCATGATATCATCATCATCTCATCATGATATCATCATCATCATCATCATCATCATCATCATCATCTCATCATGATATCATCATCATCATCATCATCATCATCTCATCATGATATCATAATCATGATATCATCATCATCATGATATCATCATCATCTTCATCATCATCATCATCATCTCATCATGATATCATCATCATCGTCTCATCATGATATCATCATCATCTCATGATGATATCATCATCATCATCATCATCATCATCTCATCATGATATCATCATCATCATCATCATCATCATCATCATCATCATCATCATCATCTCATCATGATATCATCATCATGATATCATCATCATCATGATATCATCATCATCTTCATCATCATCATCATCATCATCTCATCATGATACCATCATCATGATATCATCATCATCATGATATCATCATCATCATGATATCATCATCATCATCATCTCATCATGATATCATCATCATCATCTCATCATGATATCATCATCATCATCATCATCATCATCATCTCATCATGATATCATCATCATCATCATCATCATCATCATCATCATCATCATCTCATCATGATATCATCATCATCATGATATCATCATCATCTTCATCATCATCATCATCATCTCATCATGATATCATCATCATGATATCATCATCATCGTCTCATCATGATATCATCATCATCTCATCATGATATCATCATCATCATCATCATCATCATCATCATCATCATCTCATCATGATATCATCATCATCATCATCATCATCATCATCATCATCTCATCATGATATCATCATCATGATATCATCATCATCATGATATCATCATCATCTTCATCATCATCATCATCATCTCATCATGATATCATCATCATGATATCATCATCATCGTCTCATCATGATATCATCATCATCATCATCTCATCATGATATCATCATCATAATCATCTCATCATGATATCATCATCATCATCTCATCATGATATCATCATCATCATCATCATCATCTCATCATGATATCATCATCATCATCATCATCATCATCATCATCATCATCTCATCATGATATCATCATCATCAGCTCATCATGATATCATCATCATCATCTCATCATATCATCATCATCTCATCATGATATCATCATCATCATCATCATCATCTCATCATGATATCATCAACATCATCTCATCATGATATCATCATCATCATCTCATCATGATATCATCATCATCTCATCATGATATCATCATCATCATCATCATCATCATCATCTCAACATGATATCATCATCATCATCATCAGCTCATCATGATATCATCATCATGATATCATCATCATTATGATATCATCATCATCTTCATCATCATCATCATCATCATCTCATCATGATATCATCATCATCTCATCATGATATCATCATCATCTCATCATGATATCATCATCATCATAATCATCATCATCATCATCATCTCATCATGATATCATCATCATCGTCTCATTATGATATCATCATAATCATCATCATCTCATCATGATATCATCATCATCGTCTCATTATGATATCATCATCATCATCATCATCATCATCATCATCATCATCATCTCATCATGATATCATCATCATCAGCTCATCATGATATCATCATCATCATCTCATCATATCATCATCATCATCATCTCATCATGATATCATCATCATCATCATCATCATCTCATCATGATATCATCATCATCGTCTCATCATGATATCATCATCATCGTCTCATCATGATATCATCATCATCATCTCATCATGATATCATCATCATCATCATCATCATCATCTCATCATGATATCATCATCATGATATCATCATCATCGTCTCATCATGATATCATCATCATCATCTCATCATGATATCATCATCATCATCTCATCATGATATCATCATCATCATGATATCATCATCATCATGATATCATCATCATCATCATCATCATCATCATCATCATCATCATCATCATCATCATCATGATATCATCATCATGATATCATCATCATGATATCATCATCATCATGATATCATCATCATCTTCATCATCATCATCATCATCTCATCATGCTATCATCATCATGATATCATCATCTTCGTCTCATCATGATATCATCATCATCTCATCATGATATCATCATCATCTCATCATGATATCATCATCATCATCATCATCATCATCTCATCATGATATCATCATCATCATCATCATCATCATCATCATCATCTCATCATGATATCATCATCATCATGATATCATCATCATCTTCATCATCATCATCATCATCTCATCATGATATCATCATCATGATATCATCATCATCGTCTCATCATGATATCATCATCATCTCATCATGATATCATCATCATCATCATCATCATCATCATCTCATCATGATATCATCATCATCATCATCATCATCATCATCATCATCTCATCATGATATCATCATCATGATATCATCATCATCATGATATCATCATCATCTTCATCATCATCATCTCATCATGATATCATCATCATGATATCATCATCATCGTCTCATCATGATATCATCATCATCATCATCTCATCATGATATCATCATCATAATCATCTCATCATGATATCATCATCATCATCTCATCATGATATCATCATCATCATCATCATCATCTCATCATGATATCATCATCATCATCATCATCATCATCATCATCATCATCTCATCATGATATCATCATCATCAGCTCATCATGATATCATCATCATCATCTCATCATATCATCATCATCTCATCATGATATCATCATCATCATCATCATCATCTCATCATGATATCATCAACATCATCTCATCATGATATCATCGTCATCATCTCATCATGATATCATCATCATCATCATCATCATCTCAACATGATATCATCATCATCATCATCAGCTCATCATGATATCATCATCATGATATCATCATCATCTCATCATGATATCATCATCATCATCATCATCATCATCATCATCATCATCTCATCATGATATCATCATCATCATCATCATCATCATCATCATCATCATCATCATCTCATCATGATATCATCATCATGATATCATCATCATCATGATATCATCATCATCTTCATCATCATCATCATCATCTCATCATGATATCATCATCATGATATCATCATCATCGTCTCATCATGATATCATCATCATCATCATCTCATCATGATATCATCATCATAATCATCTCATCATGATATCATCATCATCATCTCATCATGATATCATCATCATCATCATCATCATCTCATCATGATATCATCATCATCATCATCATCATCATCATCATCATCATCATCATCTCATCATGATATCATCATCATCAGCTCATCATGATATCATCATCATCATCTCATCATATCATCATCATCTCATCATGATATCATCATCATCATCATCATCATCTCATCATGATATCATCAACATCATCTCATCATGATATCATCATCATCATCTCATCATGATATCATCATCATCTCATCATGATATCATCATCATCATCATCATCATCATCATCTCAACATGATATCATCATCATCATCATCAGCTCATCATGATATCATCATCATGATATCATCATCATTATGATATCATCATCATCTTCATCATCATCATCATCATCATCTCATCATGATATCATCATCATCTCATCATGATATCATCATCATCTCATCATGATATCATCATCATCATAATCATCATCATCATCATCATCTCATCATGATATCATCATCATCGTCTCATTATGATATCATCATAATCATCATCATCTCATCATGATATCATCATCATCGTCTCATTATGATATCATCATCATCATCATCATCATCATCATCATCATCATCTCATCATGATATCATCATCATCAGCTCATCATGATATCATCATCATCATCTCATCATATCATCATCATCATCATCTCATCATGATATCATCATCATCATCATCATCATCTCATCATGATATCATCATCATCGTCTCATCATGATATCATCATCATCGTCTCATCATGATATCATCATCATCATCTCATCATGATATCATCATCATCATCATCATCATCATCTCATCATGATATCATCATCATGATATCATCATCATCGTCTCATCATGATATCATCATCATCATCTCATCATGATATCATCATCATCATCTCATCATGATATCATCATCATCATGATATCATCATCATCATGATATCATCATCATCATCATCATCATCATCATCATCATCATCATCATCATCATCATCATGATATCATCATCATGATATCATCATCATGATATCATCATCATCATGATATCATCATCATCTTCATCATCATCATCATCATCTCATCATGCTATCATCATCATGATATCATCATCTTCGTCTCATCATGATATCATCATCATCTCATCATGATATCATCATCATCTCATCATGATATCATCATCATCATCATCATCATCATCTCATCATGATATCATCATCATCATCATCATCATCATCATCATCATCTCATCATGATATCATCATCATCATGATATCATCATCATCTTCATCATCATCATCATCATCTCATCATGATATCATCATCATGATATCATCATCATCGTCTCATCATGATATCATCATCATCTCATCATGATATCATCATCATCATCATCATCATCATCATCTCATCATGATATCATCATCATCATCATCATCATCATCATCATCATCTCATCATGATATCATCATCATGATATCATCATCATCATGATATCATCATCATCTTCATCATCATCATCTCATCATGATATCATCATCATGATATCATCATCATCGTCTCATCATGATATCATCATCATCATCTCATCATGATATCATCATCATAATCATCTCATCATGATATCATCATCATCATCTCATCATGATATCATCATCATCATCATCATCATCTCATCATGATATCATCATCATCATCATCATCATCATCATCATCATCATCATCTCATCATGATATCATCATCATCAGCTCATCATGATATCATCATCATCATCTCATCATATCATCATCATCTCATCATGATATCATCATCATCATCATCATCATCTCATCATGATATCATCAACATCATCTCATCATGATATCATCGTCATCATCTCATCATGATATCATCATCATCATCATCATCATCTCAACATGATATCATCATCATCATCATCAGCTCATCATGATATCATCATCATGATATCATCATCATTATGATATCATCATCATCTTCATCATCATCATCATCATCATCTCATCATGATATCATCATCATCTCATCATGATATCATCATCATCTCATCATGATATCATCATCATCATAATCATCATCATCATCATCATCTCATCATGATATCATCATCATCGTCTCAGTATGATATCATCATAATCATCATCATCTCATCATGATATCATCATCATCGTCTCATTATGATATCATCATCATCATCATCATCATCATCATCATCTCATCATGATATCATCATCATCAGCTCATCATGATATCATCATCATCATCTCATCATATCATCATCATCATCATCATCTCATCATGATATCATCATCATCATCATCATCATCTCATCATGATATCATCATCATCGTCTCATCATGATATCATCATCATCGTCTCATCATGATATCATCATCATCTCATCATGATATCATCATCATCATCTCATCATGATATCATCATCATCATCATCATCATCATCATCATCATCATCATCATCATCTCATCATGATATCATCATCATCAGCTCATCATGATATCATCATCATCTCATCATATCATCATCATCTCATCATGATATCATCATCATGATATCATCATCATCATGATATCATCATCATCTTCATCATCATCATCATCATCTCATCATGATATCATCATCATGATATCATCATCATCTTCTCATAATGATATCATCATCATCTCATCATGATATCATCATCATCTCATCATGATATCATCATCATCATCATCATCTCATCATGAATTCATCATCATCATCATCATCATCATCTCATCATGATATCATCATCATCAGCTCATCATGATATCATCATCATCATCATCTCATCATATCATCATCATCTCATCATGATATCATCATCATCATCATCATCATCTCATCATGATATCATCAACATCATCTCATCATATCATCATCATCTCATCATGATATCATCATCATCTCATCTTGATATCATCATCATATCATCATGATATCATCATCATCATCATCATCATCTCATCATGATATCATCATCATCGTCTCATCATGATATCATCATCATCATCATCATCTCATCATGATATCATCATCATCATCATCTCATCATGATATCATCATCATGATATCATCATCATCTCATCATCATCATCATCATCATCATCATCATCATCATCATCTCATCATGATATCATCATCATCATCTCATCATGATATCATCATCATGATATCATCATGATATCATCATCATCATCTCATCATGATATCATCATCATCATCATCATCATCATCATCATCATCTCATCATGATATCATCATCATGATATCATCATCATCATCATCATCATCATAATATCATCATGATATCATCATGATATCATCATCATGATATCATCATCATCGTCTCATCATGATATCATCATCATCATCTCATCATGATATCATCATCATCATCATCATCATCTCATCATGATATCATCATCATGATATCATCATCATCATCTCATCATGATATCATCATCATCATCATCATCATCATCTCATCATGATATCATCATCATGATCATCTCATCATGATATCATCATCATGATATCGTCATCATGATATCATCATCATCGTTTCATCATGATATCATCATCATCATCATCATCTCATCATGATATCATCATCATCGTCTCATCATGATATCATCATCATCATCACCTCATCATGATATCATCATCATCATCATCATCATCTCATCATGATATCATCATCATCATCATCATCTCATCATGATATCATCATCATAATCATCTCATCATGATTTCATCATCATCATCGTCATCATCTCATCATGATATCATCATCATCATCATCTCATCATGATTTCATCATCATCATCATCATCATCTCATCATGATATCATCATCATCATCATCTCATCATAATATCATCATCACCATCATCATCTCATCATCATCTCATCATGATATCATCATCATCTCATCATGATATCATCATCATCATCATCATCATCATCATCATCTCATCATGATATCATCATCATCATCATCATCATCATCTCATCATGATATCATCATCATCATGATATCATCATCATCTTCATCATCATCATCATCATCTCATCATGATATCATCATCATGATATCATCATCATCGTCTCATCATGATATCATCATCATCTCATCATGATATCATCATCATCATCATCATCATCATCATCATCTCATCATGATATCATCATCATCATCATCATCATCATCATCATCTCATCATGATATCATCATCATGATATCATCATCATCATGATATCATCATCATCTTCATCATCATCATCATCATCTCATCATGATATCATCATCATGATATCATCATCATGATATCATCATCATCGTCTCATCATGATATCATCATCATCATCATCTCATCAATATATCATCATCATAATCATCTCATCATGATATCATCATCATCATCTCATCATGATATCATCATCATCATCATCATCATCTCATCATGATATCATCATCATCATCATCATCATCATCATCATCATCATCTCATCATGATATCATCATCATCAGCTCATCATGATATCATCATCATCATCTCATCATATCATCATCATCTCATCATGATATCATCATCATCATCATCATCATCTCATCATGATATCATCAACATCATCTCATCATGATATCATCATCATCATCTCATCATGATATCATCATCATCTCATCATGATATTATCATCATCATCATCATCATCATCTCAACATGATATCATCATCATCATCATCAGCTCATCATGATATCATCATCATGATATCATCATCATTATGATATCATCATCATCTTCATCATCATCATCATCATCATCTCATCATGATATCATCATCATCTCATCATGATATCATCATCATCTCATCATGATATCATCATCATCATAATCATCATCATCATCATCATCTCATCATGATATCATCATCATCGTCTCATTATGATATCATCATAATCATCATCATCTCATCATGATATCATCATCATCGTCTCATTATGATATCATCATCATCATCATCATCATCATCATCATCATCATCATCTCATCATGATATCATCATCATCAGCTCATCATGATATCATCATCTCATCATATCATCATCATCATCATCATCATCTCATCATGATATCATCATCATCATCATCATCATCTCATCATGATATCATCATCATCGTCTCATCATGATATCATCATCATCGTCTCATCATGATATCATCATCATCTCATCATGATATCATCATCATCATCTCATCATGATATCATCATCATCATCATCATCATCATCATCATCATCATCATCATCTCATCATGATATCATCATCATCAGCTCATCATGATATCATCATCATCATCTCATCATATCATCATCATCTCATCATGATATCATCATCATGATATCATCATCATCATGATATCATCATCATCTTCATCATCATCATCATCATCATCTCATCATGATATCATCATCATGATATCATCATCATCTTCTCATAATGATATCATCATCATCTCATCATGATATCATCATCATCTCATCATGATATCATCATCATCATCATCATCTCATCATGATATCATCATCATCATCATCATCATCATCATCATCATCTCATCATGATATCATCATCATCAGCTCATCATGATATCATCATCATCATCATCTCATCATATCATCATCATCTCATCATGATATCATCATCATCATCATCATCATCTCATCATGATATCATCAACATCATCTCATCATATCATCATCATCTCATCATGATATCATCATCATCTCATCTTGATATCATCATCATATCATCATGATATCATCATCATCATCATCATCATCTCATCATGATATCATCATCACCGTCTCATCATGATATCATCATCATCATCATCTCATCATGATATCATCATCATCATCATCTCATCATGATATCATCATCATGATATCATCATCATGATATCATCATCATCATCTCATCATCATCATCATCATCATCATCATCATCATCATCTCATCATGATATCATCATCATCATCTCATCATGATATCATCATCATGATATCATCATGATATCATCATCATCATCTCATCATGATATCATCATCATCATCATCATCATCATCATCATCATCATCTCATCATGATATCATCATCATGATATCATCATCATCGTCTCATCATGATATCATCATCATCATCTCATCATGATATCATCATCATGATATCATCATCATCATAATATCATCATGATATCATCATCATGATATCATCATGATATCATCATCATGATATCATCATCATCGTCTCATCATGATATCATCATCATCATCTCATCATGATATCATCATCATCATCATCATCATCTCATCATGATATCATCATCATGATATCATCATCATCATCTCATCATGATATCATCATCATCATCATCATCATCATCATCTCATCATGATATCATCATCATGATCATCTCATCATGATATCATCATCATGATATCGTCATCATGATATCATCATCATCGTTTCATCATGATATCATCATCATCATCATCATCTCATCATGATATCATCATCATCGTCTCATCATGATATCATCATCATCATCACCTCATCATGATATCATCATCATGATATAAGCATCATCATCATCTCATCATGATATCATCATCATCATCATCATCATCTCATCATGATATCATCATCATCATCATCTCATCATGATTTCATCATCATCATCATCATCTCATCATGATATCATCATCATCATCATCATCATCATCATCTCATCATGATATCATCATCATCATCATCTCATCATGATTTCATCATCATCATCATCATCATCTCATCATGATATCATCATCATCATCATATCATCATGATTTCATCATCATCATCATCATCATCTCATCATGATATCATCATCATCATCATCTCATCATAATATCATCATCACCATCATCATCTCATCATCATCTCATCATGATATCATCATCATCTCATCATGATATCTTCATTATCTGATCATGATATCATCCTCATCTCATCATGATATCATCATCATCTCATCATGATATCATCATCATCATCTCATCATGATATCATCATCATCATCATCATCATCATCATCATCATCATCATCATCATCTCATCATGTTATCATCATCATCGTCTCATTATGATATCATCATCATCATCATCATCTCATCATGATATCATCATCATCGTCTCATTATGATATCATCATCATCATCATCATCATCATCATCATCATCATCATCATCATCTCATCATGATATCATCATTATCATCTCATCATGATATCATCATCATCTCATCATGATATCATCATCATCATCATCATCTCATCATGATATCATCATCATCATCATCATCTCATCATGATATCATCATCATCATCATCATCATCATCATCATCATCATCTCATCATGATATCATCATCATCAGCTCATCATGATATCATCATCATCATCATCTCATCATATCATGATCATCTCATCATGATATCATCATCATCATCATCTCATCATGATATCATCATCATCTCATCATATCATCATCATCTCATCATGATATCATCATCATCTCATCTTGATATCATCATCATATCATCATGATATCATCATCATCATCATCTCATCATCTCATCATGATATCATCATCATCGTCTCATCATGATATCATCATCATCATCATCATCATCTCATCATGATATCATCATCATGATCATCTCATCATGATATCATCATCATGATATCATCATCATGATATCATCATCATGATATCATCATCATCTCATCATCATCATCATCATCATCATCATCATCATCTCATCATGATATCATCATCATCATCTCATCATGATATCATCATCATGATATCATCATGATATCATCATCATCATCATCTCATCATGATATCATCATCATCATCATCATCATCATCATCTCATCATGATATCATCATCATGATATCATCATCATCGTCTCATCATGATATCATCATCATCATCTCATCATGATATCATCATCATGATATCATCATCATCATCATCATCATCATCATCATCATAATATCATCATGATATCATCATCATGATATCATCATCATCGTCTCATCATGATATCATCATCATCATCTCATCATGATATCATCATCATCATCATCATCATCATCTCATCATGATATCATCATCATGATATCATCATCATCATCTCATCATGATATCATCATCATCATCATCTCATCATGATATCATCATCATGATCATCTCATCATGATATCATCATCATGATATCGTCATCATGATATCATCATCATCGTCTCATCATGATATCATCATCATCATCATCATCATCATCATCTCATCATGATATCATCATCATCGTCTCATCATGATATCATCATCATCATCACCTCATCATGATATCATCATCATGATATAAGCATCATCATCATCTCATCATGATATCATCATCATCATCATCATCATCATCTCATCATGATATCATCATCATCATCATCTCATCATGATTTCATCATCATCATCATCATCATCTCATCATGATATCATCATCATCATCATCTCATCATAATATCATCATCACCATCATCATCTCATCATCATCTCATCATGATATCATCATCATCTCATCATGATATATTCATTATCTCATCATGATATCATCCTCATCTCATCATGATATCATCATCATCTCTTCATGATATCATCATCATCATCATCTCATCATGATATCATCATCATCATCTCATCATGATATCATCATCATCATCATCATCTCATCATGATATCATCATCATCATCATCATCATCTCATCATGATATCATCATCGTCATCTCATCATAATATCATCATCATGATATCATCATCATCATCTCATCATCATCATCTCATCATGATATCATCATCATGATATCATCATCATCGTCTCATCATGATATCATCATCATCATCTCATCATGATATCATCATCATCATCTCATCATGATATCATCATCATCATGATATCATCATCATCATGATATCATCATCATCATCATCATCATCATCATCATCATCATCATCATCATGATATCATCATCATGATATCATCATCATGATATCATCATCATCATGATATCATCATCATCTTCATCATCATCATCATCATCTCATCATGATATCATCATCATGATATCATCATCATGATATCATCATCATCGTCTCATCATGATATCATCATCATCTCATCATGATATCATCATCATCATCTCATCATCATCATCATCTCATCATGATATCATCATCATCATCATCTCATCATGATATCATCATCATGCTATCATCATGATATCATCATCATCATCTCATCATGATATCATCATCATCATCATCATCATCATCATCATCATCTCATCATGATATCATCATCATAATATCATCATCATCGTCTCATCATGATATCATCATCATCATCTCATCATGATATCATCATCATCATCTCATCATGATATCATCATCATCATCATCATCATCTCATCATGATATCATCATCATAATATCATCATCATCGTCTCATCATGATATCATCATCATCATCTCATCATGATATCATCATCATCATCTCATCATGATATCATCATCATCATCATCATCATCTCATCATGATATCATCATCATCATCATCTCATCATGATTTCATCATCATCATCATCATCATCATCTCATCATGATATCATCATCATCATCATCATCATCATCTCATCATGATATCATCATCATCATCATCTCATCATGATTTCATCATCATCATCATCATCATCATCTCATCATGATATCATCATCATCATCATATCATCATGATTTCATCATCATCATCATCATCATCTCATCATGATATCATCATCATCATCATCTCATCATAATATCATCATCACCATCATCATCTCATCATCATCTCATCATGATATCATCATCATCTCATCATGATATCTTCATTATCTGATCATGATATCATCCTCATCTCATCATGATATCATCATCATCGTCTCATCATGATATCATCATCATCGTCTCATCATGATATCATCATCATCTCATCATGATATCATCATCATCATCTCATCATGATATCATCATCATCATCATCATCATCATCATCATCATCATCATCATCATCTCATCATGATATCATCATCATCAGCTCATCATGATATCATCATCATCTCATCATATCATCATCATCTCATCATGATATCATCATCATGATATCATCATCATCATGATATCATCATCATCTTCATCATCATCATCATCATCTCATCATGATATCATCATCATGATATCATCATCATCTTCTCATAATGATATCATCATCATCTCATCATGATATCATCATCATCTCATCATGATATCATCATCATCATCATCATCTCATCATGATATCATCATCATCATCATCATCATCATCTCATCATGATATCATCATCATCAGCTCATCATGATATCATCATCATCATCATCTCATCATATCATCATCATCTCATCATGATATCATCATCATCATCATCATCTCATCATGATATCATCAACATCATCTCATCATATCATCATCATCTCATCATGATATCATCATCATCTCATCTTGATATCATCATCATATCATCATGATATCATCATCATCATCATCATCATCTCATCATGATATCATCATCATCGTCTCATCATGATATCATCATCATCATCATCATCTCATCATGATATCATCATCATCATCATCTCATCATGATATCATCATCATGATATCATCATCATCTCATCATCATCATCATCATCATCATCATCATCATCATCATCTCATCATGATATCATCATCATCATCTCATCATGATATCATCATCATGATATCATCATGATATCATCATCATCATCTCATCATGATATCATCATCATCATCATCATCATCATCATCTCATCATGATATCATCATCATGATATCATCATCATCATCATCATCATCATAATATCATCATGATATCATCATGATATCATCATCATGATATCATCATCATCGTCTCATCATGATATCATCATCATCATCTCATCATGATATCATCATCATCATCATCATCATCTCATCATGATATCATCATCATGATATCATCATCATCATCTCATCATGATATCATCATCATCATCATCATCATCATCTCATCATGATATCATCATCATGATCATCTCATCATGATATCATCATCATGATATCGTCATCATGATATCATCATCATCGTTTCATCATGATATCATCATCATCATCATCATCTCATCATGATATCATCATCATCGTCTCATCATGATATCATCATCATCATCACCTCATCATGATATCATCATCATCATCATCATCATCTCATCATGATATCATCATCATCATCATCATCTCATCATGATATCATCATCATCATCATCTCATCATGATTTCATCATCATCATCGTCATCATCTCATCATGATATCATCATCATCATCATCTCATCATGATTTCATCATCATCATCATCATCATCTCATCATGATATCATCATCATCATCATCTCATCATAATATCATCATCACCATCATCATCTCATCATCATCTCATCATGATATCATCATCATCTCATCATGATATCATCATCATCATCATCATCATCATCTCATCATGATATCATCATCATCATCATCATCATCATCATCATCATCTCATCATGATATCATCATCATCATGATATCATCATCATCTTCATCATCATCATCATCATCTCATCATGATATCATCATCATGATATCATCATCATCGTCTCATCATGATATCATCATCATCTCATCATGATATCATCATCATCATCATCATCATCATCATCATCATCATCATCTCATCATGATATCATCATCATCATCATCATCATCATCATCATCATCTCATCATGATATCATCATCATGATATCATCATCATCATGATATCATCATCATCTTCATCATCATCATCATCATCTCATCATGATATCATCATCATGATATCATCATCATGATATCATCATCATCGTCTCATCATGATATCATCATCATCATCATCTCATCATGATATCATCATCATAATCATCTCATCATGATATCATCATCATCATCTCATCATGATATCATCATCATCATCATCATCATCTCATCATGATATCATCATCATCATCATCATCATCATCATCATCATCATCATCTCATCATGATATCATCATCATCAGCTCATCATGATATCATCATCATCATCTCATCATATCATCATCATCTCATCATGATATCATCATCATCATCATCATCATCATCTCATCATGATATCATCAACATCATCTCATCATGATATCATCATCATCATCTCATCATGATATCATCATCATCTCATCATGATATCATCATCATCATCATCATCATCATCTCAACATGATATCATCATCATCATCATCAGCTCATCATGATATCATCATCATGATATCATCATCATTATGATATCATCATCATCTTCATCATCATCATCATCATCATCTCATCATGATATCATCATCATCTCATCATGATATCATCATCATCTCATCATGATATCATCATCATCATAATCATCATCATCATCATCATCTCATCATGATATCATCATCATCGTCTCATTATGATATCATCATAATCATCATCATCTCATCATGATATCATCATCATCGTCTCATTATGATATCATCATCATCATCATCATCATCATCATCATCTCATCATGATATCATCATCATCAGCTCATCATGATATCATCATCTCATCATATCATCATCATCATCATCATCATCTCATCATGATATCATCATCATCATCATCATCATCTCATCGTGATATCATCATCATCGTCTCATCATGATATCATCATCATCGTCTCATCATGATATCATCATCATCTCATCATGATATCATCATCATCATCTCATCATGATATCATCATCATCATCATCATCATCATCATCATCATCATCATCATCATCATCTCATCATGATATCATCATCATCAGCTCATCATGATATCATCATCATCATCTCATCATATCATCATCATCTCATCATGATATCATCATCATGATATCATCATCATCATGATATCATCATCATCTTCATCATCATCATCATCATCATCTCATCATGATATCATCATCATGATATCATCATCATCTTCTCATAATGATATCATCATCATCTCATCATGATATCATCATCATCTCATCATGATATCATCATCATCATCATCATCTCATCATGATATCATCATCATCATCATCATCATCATCATCATCTCATCATGATATCATCATCATCAGCTCATCATGATATCATCATCATCATCATCTCATCATATCATCATCATCTCATCATGATATCATCATCATCATCATCATCATCTCATCATGATATCATCAACATCATCTCATCATATCATCATCATCTCATCATGATATCATCATCATCTCATCTTGATATCATCATCATATCATCATGATATCATCATCATCATCATCATCATCTCATCATGATATCATCATCATCGTCTCATCATGATATCATCATCATCATCATCTCATCATGATATCATCATCATCATCATCTCATCATGATATCATCATCATGATATCATCATCATCATCTCATCATCATCATCATCATCATCATCATCATCATCATCATCATCATCTCATCATGATATCATCATCATCATCTCATCATGATATCATCATCATGATATCATCATGATATCATCATCATCATCTCATCATGATATCATCATCATCATCATCATCATCATCATCATCATCATCATCATCATCTCATCATGATATCATCATCATGATATCATCATCATCGTCTCATCATGATATCATCATCATCATCTCATCATGATATCATCATCATGATATCATCATCATCATAATATCATCATGATATCATCATCATGATATCATCATGATATCATCATCATGATATCATCATCATCGTCTCATCATGATATCATCATCATCATCTCATCATGATATCATCATCATCATCATCATCATCTCATCATGATATCATCATCATGATATCATCATCATCATCTCATCATGATATCATCATCATCATCATCATCATCATCTCATCATGATATCATCATCATGATCATCTCATCATGATATCATCATCATGATATCGTCATCATGATATCATCATCATCGTTTCATCATGATATCATCATCATCATCATCATCTCATCATGATATCATCATCATCGTCTCATCATGATATCATCATCATCATCACCTCATCATGATATCATCATCATGATATAAGCATCATCATCATCTCATCATGATATCATCATCATCATCATCATCATCTCATCATGATATCATCATCATCATCATCTCATCATGATTTCATCATCATCATCATCATCATCATCTCATCATGATATCATCATCATCATCATCATCATCATCTCATCATGATATCATCATCATCATCATCTCATCATGATTTCATCATCATCATCATCATCATCATCTCATCATGATATCATCATCATCATCATATCATCATGATTTCATCATCATCATCATCATCATCTCATCATGATATCATCATCATCATCATCTCATCATAATATCATCATCACCATCATCATCTCATCATCATCTCATCATGATATCATCATCATCTCATCATGATATCTTCATTATCTGATCATGATATCATCCTCATCTCATCATGATATCATCATCATCTCATCATGATATCATCATCATCATCTCATCATGATATCATCATCATCATCATCATCATCATCATCATCTCATCATGTTATCATCATCATCGTCTCATTATGATATCATCATCATCATCATCATCATCATCTCATCATGATATCATCATCATCGTCTCATTATGATATCATCATCATCATCATCATCATCATCATCATCATCATCATCTCATCATGATATCATCATTATCATCTCATCATGATATCATCATCATCTCATCATGATATCATCATCATCATCATCATCTCATCATGATATCATCATCATCATCATCATCTCATCATGATATCAACATCATCATCATCATCATCATCATCATCATCATCTCATCATGATATCATCATCATCAGCTCATCATGATATCATCATCATCATCATCTCATCATGATATCATCATCATCATCATCTCATCATGATATCATCATCATCTCATCATATCATCATCATCTCATCATGATATCATCATCATCTCATCTTGATATCATCATCATATCATCATGATATCATCATCATCATCATCTCATCATCTCATCATGATATCATCATCATCGTCTCATCATGATATCATCATCATCATCATCATCATCTCATCATGATATCATCATCATGATCATCTCATCATGATATCATCATCATGATATCATCATCATGATATCATCATCATCTCATCATCATCATCATCATCATCATCATCATCATCATCTCATCATGATATCATCATCATCATCTCATCATGATATCATCATCATGATATCATCATGATATCATCATCATCATCATCTCATCATGATATCATCATCATCATCATCATCATCATCATCATCATCATCATCATCTCATCATGATATCATCATCATGATATCATCATCATCGTCTCATCATGATATCATCATCATCATCTCATCATGATATCATCATCATGATATCATCATCATCATCATCTCATCATGATATCATCATCATCATCTCATCATGATATCATCATCATGATATCATCATGATATCATCATCATCATCATCTCATCATGATATCATCATCATCATCATCATCATCATCATCATCATCATCATCTCATCATGATATCATCATCATGATATCATCATCATCGTCTCATCATGATATCATCATCATCATCTCATCATGATATCATCATCATGATATCATCATCATCATCATCATCATCATCATCATCATCATAATATCATCATGATATCATCATCATGATATCATCATCATCGTCTCATCATGATATCATCATCATCATCTCATCATGATATCATCATCATCATCATCATCATCATCATTTCATCATGATATCATCATCATGATATCATCATCATCATCTCATCATGATATCATCATCATCATCATCTCATCATGATATCATCATCATGATCATCTCATCATGATATCATCATCATGATATCGTCATCATGATATCATCATCATCGTCTCATCATGATATCATCATCATCATCATCATCATCATCATCTCATCATGATATCATCATCATCGTCTCATCATGATATCATCATCATCATCACCTCATCATGATATCATCATCATGATATAAGCATCATCATCATCTCATCATGATATCATCATCATCATCATCATCATCTCATCATGATATCATCATCATCATCATCTCATCATGATTTCATCATCATCATCATCATCATCTCATCATGATATCATCATCATCATCATCTCATCATAATATCATCATCACCATCATCATCTCATCATCATCTCATCATCATCTCATCATGATATCATCATCATCTCATCATGATATATTCATTATCTCATCATGATATCATCCTCATCTCATCATGATATCATCATCATCTCTTCATGATATCATCATCATCATCATCTCATCATGATATCATCATCATCATCTCATCATGATATCATCATCATCATCATCATCTCATCATGATATCATCATCATCATCATCATCATCTCATCATGATATCATCATTTTCATCTCATCATAATATCATCATCATGATATCATCATCATCATCTCATCATCATCATCTCATCATGATATCATCATCATGATATCATCATCATCGTCTCATCATGATATCATCATCATGATATCATCATCATCATCTCATCATGATATCATCATCATCATCATCATCATCATCATCATCATCATCATCATCATCATCATGATATCATCATCATGATATCATCATCATGATATCATCATCATGATATCATCATCATCATGATATCATCATCATCTTCATCATCATCATCATCATCTCATCATGATATCATCATCATGATATCATCATCATGATATCATCATCATCGTCTCATCATGATATCATCATCATCTCATCATGATATCATCATCATCATCTCATCATCATCATCATCTCATCATGATATCATCATCATCATCATCTCATCATGATATCATCATCATGCTATCATCATGATATCATCATCATCATCTCATCATGATATCATCATCATCATCATCATCATCTCATCATGATATCATCATCATAATATCATCATCATCGTCTCATCATGATATCATCATCATCATCTCATCATGATATCATCATCATCATCTCATCATGATATCATCATCATCATGATATCATCATCATCATGATATCATCATCATCATCATCATCATCATCATCATCATCATCATCATCATCATGATATCATCATCATGATATCATCATCATGATATCATCATCATCATGATATCATCATTCTCTTCATCATCATCATCATCATCTCATCATGCTATCATCATCATGATATCATCATCTTCGTCTCATCATGATATCATCATCATCTCATCATGATATCATCATCATCTCATCATGATATCATCATCATCATCATCATCATCATCATCATCATCTCATCATGATATCATCATCATCATCATCATCTCATCATGATATCATCATCATCATGATATCATCATCATCTTCATCATCATCATCATCATCATCTCATCATGATATCATCATCATGATATCATCATCATCGTCTCATCATGATATCATCATCATCTCATCATGATATCATCATCATCATCATCATCATCATCATCTCATCATGATATCATCATCATCATCATCATCATCATCATCTCATCATGATATCATCATCATCATCATCATCATCATCATCATCATCTCATCATGATATCATCATCATGATATCATCATCATCATGATATCATCATCATCTTCATCATCATCATCATCATCTCATCATGATATCATCATCATGATATCATCATCATCGTCTCATCATGATATCATCATCATCATCATCATCATCTCATCATGATATCATCATCATAATCATCTCATCATGATATCATCATCATCATCTCATCATGATATCATCATCATCATCATCATCATCTCATCATGATATCATCATCATCATCATCATCATCATCATCATCATCATCATCATCTCATCATGATATCATCATCATCAGCTCATCATGATATCATCATCATCATCTCATCATATCATCATCATCTCATCATGATATCATCATCATCATCATCATCATCTCATCATGATATCATCAACATCATCTCATCATGATATCATCATCATCATCATCTCATCATGATATCATCATCATCTCATCATGATATCATCATCATCATCATCATCATCATCATCATCTCAACATGATATCATCATCATCATCATCAGCTCATCATGATATCATCATCATGATATCATCATCATTATGATATCATCATCATCTTCATCATAATCATCATCATCATCTCATCATGATATCATCATCATCATCATCATCATCATCATCATCTCATCATGATATCATCATCATCATAATCATCATCATCATCATCATCTCATCATGATATCATCATCATCGTCTCATCATGATATCATCATCATCTCATCATGATATCATCATCATCATCATCATCATCATCTCAACATGATATCATCATCATCATCATCAGCTCATCATGATATCATCATCATGATATCATCATCATTATGATATCATCATCATCTTCATCATCATCATCATCTCATCATGATATCATCATCATCTCATCATCATCATCATCATCATCTCATCATGATATCATCATCATCAGCTCATCATGATATCATCATCATCATCTCATCATATCATCATCATCATCATCATCATCTCATCATGATATCATCATCATCATCATCATCATCATCTCATCATGATATCATCATCATCGTCTCATCATGATATCATCATCATCGTCTCATCATGATATCATCATCATCTCATCATGATATCATCATCATCATCATCATCATCATCATCATCATCATCATCTCATCATGATATCATCATCATCAGCTCATCATGATATCATCATCATCATCTCATCATATCATCATCATCTCATCATGATATCATCATCATCATCTCATCATGATATCATCATCATCATCATCATCATCATCATCATCTCATCATGATATAATCATCATCAGCTCATCATGATATCATCATCATCATCTCATCATATCATCATCATCTCATCATGATATCATCATCATCATCATGATATCATCATCATCTTCATCATCATCATCATCATCTCATCATGATATCATCATCATGATATCATCATCATCTTCTCATAATGATATCATCATCATCTCATCATGATATCATCATCATCTCATCATGATATCATCATCATCATCTCATCATGATATCATCATCATCATCATCATCATCATCATCATCTCATCATTATATCATCATCATCAGCTCATCATGAAATCATCATCATCATCATCTCATCATATCATCATCATCTCATCATGATATCATCATCATCATCATCATCATCTCATCATGATATCATCAACATCATCTCATCATATCATCATCATCTCATCATGATATCATCATCATCTCATCTTGATATCATCATCATATCATCATGATATCATCATCATCATCATCTCATCATGATATCATCATCATCTCATCATGATATCATCATCATCATCATCATCATCATCATCATCATCATCTCATCATGATATCATCATCATCAGCTCATCATGATATCATCATCATCATCTCATCATATCATCATCATCTCATCATGATATCATCATCATCATCTCATCATGATATCATCATCATCATCATCATCATCATCATCATCATCATCATCATCATCATCATCTCATCATGATATCATCATCATCAGCTCATCATGATATCATCATCATCTCATCATGATATCATCATCATGATATCATCATCATCATCATGATATCATCATCATCTTCATCATCATCATCATCATCTCATCATGATATCATCATCATGATATCATCATCATCTTCTCATAATGATATCATCATCATCTCATCATGATATCATCATCATCTCATCATGATATCATCATCATCATCATCATCTCATCATGATATCATCATCATCATCATCATCATCTCATCATGATATCATCATCATCAGCTCATCATGATATCATCATCATCATCATCTCATCATATCATCATCATCTCATCATGATATCATCATCATCATCATCATCTCATCATGATATCATCAACATCATCTCATCATATCATCATCATCTCATCATGATATCATCATCATCTCATCTTGATATCATCATCATATCATCATAATATCATCATCATCATCATCATCATCTCATCATGATATCATCATCATCGTCTCATCATGATATCATCATCATCATCATCTTCATCATCATCATCATCATCTCATCATGATATCATCATCATGATATCATCATCATCATCATCAGCATCATCATGATATCATCATCATCATCTCATCATGATATCATCATCATGATATCATCATCATGATATCATCATCATGATATCATCATCATCATCATCATCATCATCATCATCATCTCATCGTGATATCATGATCATCTCATCATGATATCTTCATTATCTCATCATGATATCATCATCATCTCATCATGATATCATCATCATCATCTCATCATGATATCATCATCATCATCATCTCATCATGATATCAACATCATGATATCATCATCATCATCTCATCATGATATCATCATCATGATATCATCATCATGATATCATCATCATGATATCATCATCATGATATCATCATCATCATCATCATCATCATCATCATCATCATGATATCATCATCATCATCATCTCATCATGATATCATCATCATGATATCATCATCATGATATCATCATCATCATCATCTCATCATGATATCATGATCATCTCATCATGATATCTTCATTATCTCATCATAATATCATCATCATCTCATCATGATATCATCATCATCATCTCATCATGATATCATCATCATCATCATCTCATCATGATATCATCATCATCTCATCATGATATCATCATCATCTCATCATGATATCATCATCATCATCTCATCATCATCATCATCATCATCTCATCATGATATCATCATCAGCGTCTCATTATGATATCATCATCCTGATATCATCATCATGATATCATCATCATCATCTCATCATGATATCATCATCATCATCTCATCATCATCTCATCATCATCATCATCATCTCATCATGATATCATCATCAGCGTCTCATTATGATATCATCATCCTGATATCATCATCATGATATCATCATCATCATCTCATCATGATATCATCATCATCATCTCATCATCATCATCATCTCATCATGATATCATCATCCTGATATCATCATCATGATATCATCATCATCATCTCATCATGATATCATCATCAGCGTCTCATTATGATATCATCATCCTGATATCATCATCATGATATCATCATCATCATCTCATCATGATATCATCATCATCATCTCATCATCATCATCATCTCATCATGATATCATCATCATCATCTCATCATGATATCATCATCCTGATATCATCATCATGATATCATCATCATCATCTCATCATGATATCATCATCATCATCTCATCATCATCATCATCACATCATGATATCATCATCATCATCTCATCATGATATCATCATCATCATCATCATCATCATCATCATCATCATCATCATCATCATCTCATCATGATATCATCATCATCATCGTCTCATCATGATATCATCATCATCATCTCATCATGATATCATCATCATCATCTCATCATGATATCATCATCATCATGATATCATCATCATCATGATATCATCATCATCATCATCATCATCATCATCATCATCATGATATCATCATCATGATATCATCATCATGATATCATCATCATCATGATATCATCATCATCTTCATCATCATCATCATCTCATCATGATATCATCATCATGATATCATCATCATCGTCTCATCATGATATCATCATCATCTCATCATGATATCATCATCATCTCATCATGATATCATCATCATCATCATCATCATCATCATCATCATCTCATCATGATATCATCATCATCATCATCATCATCATCTCATCATGATATCATAATCATGATATCATCATCATCATGATATCATCATCATCTTCATCATCATCATCATCATCTCATCATGATATCATCATCATCGTCTCATCATGATATCATCATCATCTCATGATGATATCATCATCATCATCATCATCATCATCTCATCATGATATCATCATCATCATCATCATCATCATCATCATCATCTCATCATGATATCATCATCATGATATCATCATCATCATGATATCATCATCATCTTCATCATCATCATCATCATCATCTCATCATGATACCATCATCATGATATCATCATCATCATGATATCATCATCATCATGATATCATCATCATCATCATCTCATCATGATATCATCATCATCATCTCATCATGATATCATCATCATCATCATCATCATCATCATCTCATCATGATATCATCATCATCATCATCATCATCATCATCATCATCATCTCATCATGATATCATCATCATCATGATATCATCATCATCTTCATCATCATCATCATCATCTCATCATGATATCATCATCATGATATCATCATCATCGTCTCATCATGATATCATCATCATCTCATCATGATATCATCATCATCATCATCATCATCATCATCATCATCATCTCATCATGATATCATCATCATCATCATCATCATCATCATCATCTCATCATGATATCATCATCAGCGTCTCATTATGATATCATCATCCTGATATCATCATCATGATATCATCATCATCATCTCATCATCATCTCATCATCATCATCATCATCTCATCATGATATCATCATCAGCGTCTCATTATGATATCATCATCCTGATATCATCATCATGATATCATCATCATCATCTCATCATGATATCATCATCATCATCTCATCATCATCATCATCTCATCATGATATCATCATCCTGATATCATCATCATGATATCATCATCATCATCTCATCATGATATCATCATCAGCGTCTCATTATGATATCATCATCCTGATATCATCATCATGATATCATCATCATCATCTCATCATGATATCATCATCATCATCTCATCATCATCATCATCTCATCATGATATCATCATCATCATCTCATCATGATATCATCATCCTGATATCATCATCATGATATCATCATCATCATCTCATCATGATATCATCATCATCATCTCATCATCATCATCATCACATCATGATATCATCATCATCATCTCATCATGATATCATCATCATCATCATCATCATCATCATCATCATCATCATCATCATCATCTCATCATGATATCATCATCATCATCGTCTCATCATGATATCATCATCATCATCTCATCATGATATCATCATCATCATCTCATCATGATATCATCATCATCATGATATCATCATCATCATGATATCATCATCATCATCATCATCATCATCATCATCATCATGATATCATCATCATGATATCATCATCATGATATCATCATCATCATGATATCATCATCATCTTCATCATCATCATCATCTCATCATGATATCATCATCATGATATCATCATCATCGTCTCATCATGATATCATCATCATCTCATCATGATATCATCATCATCTCATCATGATATCATCATCATCATCATCATCATCATCATCATCATCTCATCATGATATCATCATCATCATCATCATCATCATCTCATCATGATATCATAATCATGATATCATCATCATCATGATATCATCATCATCTTCATCATCATCATCATCATCTCATCATGATATCATCATCATCGTCTCATCATGATATCATCATCATCTCATGATGATATCATCATCATCATCATCATCATCATCTCATCATGATATCATCATCATCATCATCATCATCATCATCATCATCTCATCATGATATCATCATCATGATATCATCATCATCATGATATCATCATCATCTTCATCATCATCATCATCATCATCTCATCATGATACCATCATCATGATATCATCATCATCATGATATCATCATCATCATGATATCATCATCATCATCATCTCATCATGATATCATCATCATCATCTCATCATGATATCATCATCATCATCATCATCATCATCATCTCATCATGATATCATCATCATCATCATCATCATCATCATCATCATCATCTCATCATGATATCATCATCATCATGATATCATCATCATCTTCATCATCATCATCATCATCTCATCATGATATCATCATCATGATATCATCATCATCGTCTCATCATGATATCATCATCATCTCATCATGATATCATCATCATCATCATCATCATCATCATCATCATCATCTCATCATGATATCATCATCATCATCATCATCATCATCATCATCATCTCATCATGATATCATCATCATGATATCATCATCATCATGATATCATCATCATCTTCATCATCATCATCATCATCTCATCATGATATCATCATCATGATATCATCATCATCGTCTCATCATGATATCATCATCATCATCATCTCATCATGATATCATCATCATAATCATCTCATCATGATATCATCATCATCATCTCATCATGATATCATCATCATCATCATCATCATCTCATCATGATATCATCATCATCATCATCATCATCATCATCATCATCATCATCTCATCATGATATCATCATCATCAGCTCATCATGATATCATCATCATCATCTCATCATATCATCATCATCTCATCATGATATCATCATCATCATCATCATCATCTCATCATGATATCATCAACATCATCTCATCATGATATCATCATCATCATCTCATCATGATATCATCATCATCTCATCATGATATCATCATCATCATCATCATCATCATCATCTCAACATGATATCATCATCATCATCATCAGCTCATCATGATATCATCATCATGATATCATCATCATTATGATATCATCATCATCTTCATCATCATCATCATCATCATCTCATCATGATATCATCATCATCTCATCATGATATCATCATCATCTCATCATGATATCATCATCATCATAATCATCATCATCATCATCATCTCATCATGATATCATCATCATCGTCTCATTATGATATCATCATAATCATCATCATCTCATCATGATATCATCATCATCGTCTCATTATGATATCATCATCATCATCATCATCATCATCATCATCATCATCTCATCATGATATCATCATCATCAGCTCATCATGATATCATCATCATCATCTCATCATATCATCATCATCATCATCTCATCATGATATCATCATCATCATCATCATCATCTCATCATGATATCATCATCATCGTCTCATCATGATATCATCATCATCGTCTCATCATGATATCATCATCATCATCTCATCATGATATCATCATCATCATCATCATCATCATCTCATCATGATATCATCATCATGATATCATCATCATCGTCTCATCATGATATCATCATCATCATCTCATCATGATATCATCATCATCATCTCATCATGATATCATCATCATCATGATATCATCATCATCATGATATCATCATCATCATCATCATCATCATCATCATCATCATCATCATCATCATCATCATGATATCATCATCATGATATCATCATCATGATATCATCATCATCATGATATCATCATCATCTTCATCATCATCATCATCATCTCATCATGCTATCATCATCATGATATCATCATCTTCGTCTCATCATGATATCATCATCATCTCATCATGATATCATCATCATCTCATCATGATATCATCATCATCATCATCATCATCATCTCATCATGATATCATCATCATCATCATCATCATCATCATCATCTCATCATGATATCATCATCATCATGATATCATCATCATCTTCATCATCATCATCATCATCTCATCATGATATCATCATCATGATATCATCATCATCGTCTCATCATGATATCATCATCATCTCATCATGATATCATCATCATCATCATCATCATCATCATCTCATCATGATATCATCATCATCATCATCATCATCATCATCATCATCTCATCATGATATCATCATCATGATATCATCATCATCATGATATCATCATCATCTTCATCATCATCATCTCATCATGATATCATCATCATGATATCATCATCATCGTCTCATCATGATATCATCATCATCATCATCTCATCATGATATCATCATCATAATCATCTCATCATGATATCATCATCATCATCTCATCATGATATCATCATCATCATCATCATCATCTCATCATGATATCATCATCATCATCATCATCATCATCATCATCATCATCTCATCATGATATCATCATCATCAGCTCATCATGATATCATCATCATCATCTCATCATATCATCATCATCTCATCATGATATCATCATCATCATCATCATCATCTCATCATGATATCATCAACATCATCTCATCATGATATCATCGTCATCATCTCATCATGATATCATCATCATCATCATCATCATCTCAACATGATATCATCATCATCATCATCAGCTCATCATGATATCATCATCATGATATCATCATCATCTCATCATGATATCATCATCATCATCATCATCATCATCATCATCATCATCTCATCATGATATCATCATCATCATCATCATCATCATCATCATCATCTCATCATGATATCATCATCATGATATCATCATCATCATGATATCATCATCATCTTCATCATCATCATCATCATCTCATCATGATATCATCATCATGATATCATCATCATCGTCTCATCATGATATCATCATCATCATCATCTCATCATGATATCATCATCATAATCATCTCATCATGATATCATCATCATCATCTCATCATGATATCATCATCATCATCATCATCATCTCATCATGATATCATCATCATCATCATCATCATCATCATCATCATCATCATCATCTCATCATGATATCATCATCATCAGCTCATCATGATATCATCATCATCATCTCATCATATCATCATCATCTCATCATGATATCATCATCATCATCATCATCATCTCATCATGATATCATCAACATCATCTCATCATGATATCATCATCATCATCTCATCATGATATCATCATCATCTCATCATGATATCATCATCATCATCATCATCATCTCAACATGATATCATCATCATCATCATCAGCTCATCATGATATCATCATCATGATATCATCATCATTATGATATCATCATCATCTTCATCATCATCATCATCATCATCTCATCATGATATCATCATCATCTCATCATGATATCATCATCATCTCATCATGATATCATCATCATCATAATCATCATCATCATCATCATCTCATCATGATATCATCATCATCGTCTCATTATGATATCATCATAATCATCATCATCTCATCATGATATCATCATCATCGTCTCATTATGATATCATCATCATCATCATCATCATCATCATCATCTCATCATGATATCATCATCATCAGCTCATCATGATATCATCATCATCATCTCATCATGATATCATCATCATCATCATCATCATCATCATCATCATCATCATCATCATCATCATCTCATCATGATATCATCATCATCAGCTCATCATGATATCATCATCATCTCATCATGATATCATCATCATGATATCATCATCATCATCATGATATCATCATCATCTTCATCATCATCATCATCATCTCATCATGATATCATCATCATGATATCATCATCATCTTCTCATAATGATATCATCATCATCTCATCATGATATCATCATCATCTCATCATGATATCATCATCATCATCATCATCTCATCATGATATCATCATCATCATCATCATCATCTCATCATGATATCATCATCATCAGCTCATCATGATATCATCATCATCATCATCTCATCATATCATCATCATCTCATCATGATATCATCATCATCATCATCATCTCATCATGATATCATCAACATCATCTCATCATATCATCATCATCTCATCATGATATCATCATCATCTCATCTTGATATCATCATCATATCATCATAATATCATCATCATCATCATCATCATCTCATCATGATATCATCATCATCGTCTCATCATGATATCATCATCATCATCATCTTCATCATCATCATCATCATCTCATCATGATATCATCATCATGATATCATCATCATCATCATCAGCATCATCATGATATCATCATCATCATCTCATCATGATATCATCATCATGATATCATCATCATGATATCATCATCATGATATCATCATCATCATCATCATCATCATCATCATCATCTCATCGTGATATCATGATCATCTCATCATGATATCTTCATTATCTCATCATGATATCATCATCATCTCATCATGATATCATCATCATCATCTCATCATGATATCATCATCATCATCATCTCATCATGATATCAACATCATGATATCATCATCATCATCTCATCATGATATCATCATCATGATATCATCATCATGATATCATCATCATGATATCATCATCATGATATCATCATCATCATCATCATCATCATCATCATCATCATGATATCATCATCATCATCATCTCATCATGATATCATCATCATGATATCATCATCATGATATCATCATCATCATCATCTCATCATGATATCATGATCATCTCATCATGATATCTTCATTATCTCATCATAATATCATCATCATCTCATCATGATATCATCATCATCATCTCATCATGATATCATCATCATCATCATCTCATCATGATATCATCATCATCTCATCATGATATCATCATCATCTCATCATGATATCATCATCATCATCTCATCATCATCATCATCATCATCTCATCATGATATCATCATCAGCGTCTCATTATGATATCATCATCCTGATATCATCATCATGATATCATCATCATCATCTCATCATGATATCATCATCATCATCTCATCATCATCTCATCATCATCATCATCATCTCATCATGATATCATCATCAGCGTCTCATTATGATATCATCATCCTGATATCATCATCATGATATCATCATCATCATCTCATCATGATATCATCATCATCATCTCATCATCATCATCATCTCATCATGATATCATCATCCTGATATCATCATCATGATATCATCATCATCATCTCATCATGATATCATCATCAGCGTCTCATTATGATATCATCATCCTGATATCATCATCATGATATCATCATCATCATCTCATCATGATATCATCATCATCATCTCATCATCATCATCATCTCATCATGATATCATCATCATCATCTCATCATGATATCATCATCCTGATATCATCATCATGATATCATCATCATCATCTCATCATGATATCATCATCATCATCTCATCATCATCATCATCACATCATGATATCATCATCATCATCTCATCATGATATCATCATCATCATCATCATCATCATCATCATCATCATCATCATCATCATCTCATCATGATATCATCATCATCATCGTCTCATCATGATATCATCATCATCATCTCATCATGATATCATCATCATCATCTCATCATGATATCATCATCATCATGATATCATCATCATCATGATATCATCATCATCATCATCATCATCATCATCATCATCATGATATCATCATCATGATATCATCATCATGATATCATCATCATCATGATATCATCATCATCTTCATCATCATCATCATCTCATCATGATATCATCATCATGATATCATCATCATCGTCTCATCATGATATCATCATCATCTCATCATGATATCATCATCATCTCATCATGATATCATCATCATCATCATCATCATCATCATCATCATCTCATCATGATATCATCATCATCATCATCATCATCATCTCATCATGATATCATAATCATGATATCATCATCATCATGATATCATCATCATCTTCATCATCATCATCATCATCTCATCATGATATCATCATCATCGTCTCATCATGATATCATCATCATCTCATGATGATATCATCATCATCATCATCATCATCATCTCATCATGATATCATCATCATCATCATCATCATCATCATCATCATCTCATCATGATATCATCATCATGATATCATCATCATCATGATATCATCATCATCTTCATCATCATCATCATCATCATCTCATCATGATACCATCATCATGATATCATCATCATCATGATATCATCATCATCATGATATCATCATCATCATCATCTCATCATGATATCATCATCATCATCTCATCATGATATCATCATCATCATCATCATCATCATCATCTCATCATGATATCATCATCATCATCATCATCATCATCATCATCATCTCATCATGATATCATCATCATCATGATATCATCATCATCTTCATCATCATCATCATCATCTCATCATGATATCATCATCATGATATCATCATCATCGTCTCATCATGATATCATCATCATCTCATCATGATATCATCATCATCATCATCATCATCATCATCATCATCATCTCATCATGATATCATCATCATCATCATCATCATCATCATCATCATCTCATCATGATATCATCATCATGATATCATCATCATCATGATATCATCATCATCTTCATCATCATCATCATCATCTCATCATGATATCATCATCATGATATCATCATCATCGTCTCATCATGATATCATCATCATCATCATCTCATCATGATATCATCATCATAATCATCTCATCATGATATCATCATCATCATCTCATCATGATATCATCATCATCATCATCATCATCTCATCATGATATCATCATCATCATCATCATCATCATCATCATCATCATCATCTCATCATGATATCATCATCATCAGCTCATCATGATATCATCATCATCATCTCATCATATCATCATCATCTCATCATGATATCATCATCATCATCATCATCATCTCATCATGATATCATCAACATCATCTCATCATGATATCATCATCATCATCTCATCATGATATCATCATCATCTCATCATGATATCATCATCATCATCATCATCATCATCATCTCAACATGATATCATCATCATCATCATCAGCTCATCATGATATCATCATCATGATATCATCATCATTATGATATCATCATCATCTTCATCATCATCATCATCATCATCTCATCATGATATCATCATCATCTCATCATGATATCATCATCATCTCATCATGATATCATCATCATCATAATCATCATCATCATCATCATCTCATCATGATATCATCATCATCGTCTCATTATGATATCATCATAATCATCATCATCTCATCATGATATCATCATCATCGTCTCATTATGATATCATCATCATCATCATCATCATCATCATCATCATCATCATCTCATCATGATATCATCATCATCAGCTCATCATGATATCATCATCATCATCTCATCATATCATCATCATCATCATCTCATCATGATATCATCATCATCATCATCATCATCTCATCATGATATCATCATCATCGTCTCATCATGATATCATCATCATCGTCTCATCATGATATCATCATCATCATCTCATCATGATATCATCATCATCATCATCATCATCATCTCATCATGATATCATCATCATGATATCATCATCATCGTCTCATCATGATATCATCATCATCATCTCATCATGATATCATCATCATCATCTCATCATGATATCATCATCATCATGATATCATCATCATCATGATATCATCATCATCATCATCATCATCATCATCATCATCATCATCATCATCATCATCATGATATCATCATCATGATATCATCATCATGATATCATCATCATCATGATATCATCATCATCTTCATCATCATCATCATCATCTCATCATGCTATCATCATCATGATATCATCATCTTCGTCTCATCATGATATCATCATCATCTCATCATGATATCATCATCATCTCATCATGATATCATCATCATCATCATCATCATCATCTCATCATGATATCATCATCATCATCATCATCATCATCATCATCTCATCATGATATCATCATCATCATGATATCATCATCATCTTCATCATCATCATCATCATCTCATCATGATATCATCATCATGATATCATCATCATCGTCTCATCATGATATCATCATCATCTCATCATGATATCATCATCATCATCATCATCATCATCATCTCATCATGATATCATCATCATCATCATCATCATCATCATCATCATCTCATCATGATATCATCATCATGATATCATCATCATCATGATATCATCATCATCTTCATCATCATCATCTCATCATGATATCATCATCATGATATCATCATCATCGTCTCATCATGATATCATCATCATCATCATCTCATCATGATATCATCATCATAATCATCTCATCATGATATCATCATCATCATCTCATCATGATATCATCATCATCATCATCATCATCTCATCATGATATCATCATCATCATCATCATCATCATCATCATCATCATCTCATCATGATATCATCATCATCAGCTCATCATGATATCATCATCATCATCTCATCATATCATCATCATCTCATCATGATATCATCATCATCATCATCATCATCTCATCATGATATCATCAACATCATCTCATCATGATATCATCGTCATCATCTCATCATGATATCATCATCATCATCATCATCATCTCAACATGATATCATCATCATCATCATCAGCTCATCATGATATCATCATCATGATATCATCATCATCTCATCATGATATCATCATCATCATCATCATCATCATCATCATCATCATCTCATCATGATATCATCATCATCATCATCATCATCATCATCATCATCTCATCATGATATCATCATCATGATATCATCATCATCATGATATCATCATCATCTTCATCATCATCATCATCATCTCATCATGATATCATCATCATGATATCATCATCATCGTCTCATCATGATATCATCATCATCATCATCTCATCATGATATCATCATCATAATCATCTCATCATGATATCATCATCATCATCTCATCATGATATCATCATCATCATCATCATCATCTCATCATGATATCATCATCATCATCATCATCATCATCATCATCATCATCATCATCTCATCATGATATCATCATCATCAGCTCATCATGATATCATCATCATCATCTCATCATATCATCATCATCTCATCATGATATCATCATCATCATCATCATCATCTCATCATGATATCATCAACATCATCTCATCATGATATCATCATCATCATCTCATCATGATATCATCATCATCTCATCATGATATCATCATCATCATCATCATCATCTCAACATGATATCATCATCATCATCATCAGCTCATCATGATATCATCATCATGATATCATCATCATTATGATATCATCATCATCTTCATCATCATCATCATCATCATCTCATCATGATATCATCATCATCTCATCATGATATCATCATCATCTCATCATGATATCATCATCATCATAATCATCATCATCATCATCATCTCATCATGATATCATCATCATCGTCTCATTATGATATCATCATAATCATCATCATCTCATCATGATATCATCATCATCGTCTCATTATGATATCATCATCATCATCATCATCATCATCATCATCTCATCATGATATCATCATCATCAGCTCATCATGATATCATCATCATCATCTCATCATATCATCATCATCATCATCTCATCATGATATCATCATCATCATCATCATCATCTCATCATGATATCATCATCATCGTCTCATCATGATATCATCATCATCGTCTCATCATGATATCATCATCATCATCTCATCATGATATCATCATCATCATCATCATCATCATCATCTCATCATGATATCATCATCATGATATCATCATCATCGTCTCATCATGATATCATCATCATCATCTCATCATGATATCATCATCATCATCTCATCATGATATCATCATCATCATGATATCATCATCATCATGATATCATCATCATCATCATCATCATCATCATCATCATCATCATCATCATCATCATCATCATGATATCATCATCATGATATCATCATCATGATATCATCATCATCATGATATCATCATCATCTTCATCATCATCATCATCATCTCATCATGCTATCATCATCATGATATCATCATCTTCGTCTCATCATGATATCATCATCATCTCATCATGATATCATCATCATCTCATCATGATATCATCATCATCATCATCATCATCATCTCATCATGATATCATCATCATCATCATCATCATCATCATCATCATCATCTCATCATGATATCATCATCATCATGATATCATCATCATCTTCATCATCATCATCATCATCTCATCATGATATCATCATCATGATATCATCATCATCGTCTCATCATGATATCATCATCATCTCATCATGATATCATCATCATCATCATCATCATCATCATCTCATCATGATATCATCATCATCATCATCATCATCATCATCATCATCATCTCATCATGATATCATCATCATGATATCATCATCATCATGATATCATCATCATCTTCATCATCATCATCTCATCATGATATCATCATCATGATATCATCATCATCGTCTCATCATGATATCATCATCATCATCTCATCATGATATCATCATCATAATCATCTCATCATGATATCATCATCATCATCTCATCATGATATCATCATCATCATCATCATCATCTCATCATGATATCATCATCATCATCATCATCATCATCATCATCATCATCATCTCATCATGATATCATCATCATCAGCTCATCATGATATCATCATCATCATCTCATCATATCATCATCATCTCATCATGATATCATCATCATCATCATCATCATCATCTCATCATGATATCATCAACATCATCTCATCATGATATCATCGTCATCATCTCATCATGATATCATCATCATCATCATCATCATCTCAACATGATATCATCATCATCATCATCAGCTCATCATGATATCATCATCATGATATCATCATCATTATGATATCATCATCATCTTCATCATCATCATCATCATCATCTCATCATGATATCATCATCATCTCATCATGATATCATCATCATCTCATCATGATATCATCATCATCATAATCATCATCATCATCATCATCTCATCATGATATCATCATCATCGTCTCAGTATGATATCATCATAATCATCATCATCTCATCATGATATCATCATCATCGTCTCATTATGATATCATCATCATCATCATCATCATCATCATCATCATCTCATCATGATATCATCATCATCAGCTCATCATGATATCATCATCATCATCTCATCATATCATCATCATCATCATCATCATCATCTCATCATGATATCATCATCATCATCATCATCATCTCATCATGATATCATCATCATCGTCTCATCATGATATCATCATCATCGTCTCATCATGATATCATCATCATCTCATCATGATATCATCATCATCATCTCATCATGATATCATCATCATCATCATCATCATCATCATCATCATCATCATCATCATCATCATCATCTCATCATGATATCATCATCATCAGCTCATCATGATATCATCATCATCTCATCATATCATCATCATCTCATCATGATATCATCATCATGATATCATCATCATCATGATATCATCATCATCTTCATCATCATCATCATCATCTCATCATGATATCATCATCATGATATCATCATCATCTTCTCATAATGATATCATCATCATCTCATCATGATATCATCATCATCTCATCATGATATCATCATCATCATCATCATCTCATCATGAATTCATCATCATCATCATCATCATCATCTCATCATGATATCATCATCATCAGCTCATCATGATATCATCATCATCATCATCTCATCATATCATCATCATCTCATCATGATATCATCATCATCATCATCATCATCTCATCATGATATCATCAACATCATCTCATCATATCATCATCATCTCATCATGATATCATCATCATCTCATCTTGATATCATCATCATATCATCATGATATCATCATCATCATCATCATCATCTCATCATGATATCATCATCATCGTCTCATCATGATATCATCATCATCATCATCATCTCATCATGATATCATCATCATCATCATCTCATCATGATATCATCATCATGATATCATCATCATCTCATCATCATCATCATCATCATCATCATCATCATCATCATCATCATCATCTCATCATGATATCATCATCATCATCTCATCATGATATCATCATCATGATATCATCATGATATCATCATCATCATCTCATCATGATATCATCATCATCATCATCATCATCATCATCATCATCTCATCATGATATCATCATCATGATATCATCATCATCATCATCATCATCATAATATCATCATGATATCATCATGATATCATCATCATGATATCATCATCATCGTCTCATCATGATATCATCATCATCATCTCATCATGATATCATCATCATCATCATCATCATCTCATCATGATATCATCATCATGATATCATCATCATCATCTCATCATGATATCATCATCATCATCATCATCATCATCTCATCATGATATCATCATCATGATCATCTCATCATGATATCATCATCATGATATCGTCATCATGATATCATCATCATCGTTTCATCATGATATCATCATCATCATCATCATCTCATCATGATATCATCATCATCGTCTCATCATGATATCATCATCATCATCACCTCATCATGATATCATCATCATCATCATCATCATCTCATCATGATATCATCATCATCATCATCATCTCATCATGATATCATCATCATAATCATCTCATCATGATTTCATCATCATCATCGTCATCATCTCATCATGATATCATCATCATCATCATCTCATCATGATTTCATCATCATCATCATCATCATCTCATCATGATATCATCATCATCATCATCTCATCATAATATCATCATCACCATCATCATCTCATCATCATCTCATCATGATATCATCATCATCTCATCATGATATCATCATCATCATCATCATCATCATCATCATCTCATCATGATATCATCATCATCATCATCATCATCATCTCATCATGATATCATCATCATCATGATATCATCATCATCTTCATCATCATCATCATCATCTCATCATGATATCATCATCATGATATCATCATCATCGTCTCATCATGATATCATCATCATCGTCTCATCATGATATCATCATCATCATCATCATCATCATCATCATCTCATCATGATATCATCATCATCATCATCATCATCATCATCATCTCATCATGATATCATCATCATGATATCATCATCATCATGATATCATCATCATCTTCATCATCATCATCATCATCTCATCATGATATCATCATCATGATATCATCATCATGATATCATCATCATCGTCTCATCATGATATCATCATCATCATCATCTCATCAATATATCATCATCATAATCATCTCATCATGATATCATCATCATCATCTCATCATGATATCATCATCATCATCATCATCATCTCATCATGATATCATCATCATCATCATCATCATCATCATCATCATCATCTCATCATGATATCATCATCATCAGCTCATCATGATATCATCATCATCATCTCATCATATCATCATCATCTCATCATGATATCATCATCATCATCATCATCATCTCATCATGATATCATCAACATCATCTCATCATGATATCATCATCATCATCTCATCATGATATCATCATCATCTCATCATGATATCATCATCATCATCATCATCATCATCTCAACATGATATCATCATCATCATCATCAGCTCATCATGATATCATCATCATGATATCATCATCATTATGATATCATCATCATCTTCATCATCATCATCATCATCATAATCATCATCATCATCATCATCTCATCATGATATCATCATCATCTCATCATGATATCATCATCATCATAATCATCATCATCATCTCATCATGATATCATCATCATCGTCTCATTATGATATCATCATAATCATCATCATCTCATCATGATATCATCATCATCGTCTCATTATGATATCATCATCATCATCATCATCATCATCATCATCATCATCTCATCATGATATCATCATCATCAGCTCATCATGATATCATCATCTCATCATATCATCATCATCATCATCATCATCTCATCATGATATCATCATCATCATCATCATCATCTCATCATGATATCATCATCATCGTCTCATCATGATATCATCATCATCGTCTCATCATGATATCATCATCATCTCATCATGATATCATCATCATCATCTCATCATGATATCATCATCATCATCATCATCATCATCATCATCATCATCATCATCATCTCATCATGATATCATCATCATCAGCTCATCATGATATCATCATCATCATCTCATCATATCATCATCATCTCATCATGATATCATCATCATGATATCATCATCATCATGATATCATCATCATCTTCATCATCATCATCATCATCATCTCATCATGATATCATCATCATGATATCATCATCATCTTCTCATAATGATATCATCATCATCTCATCATGATATCATCATCATCTCATCATGATATCATCATCATCATCATCATCTCATCATGATATCATCATCATCATCATCATCATCATCATCATCATCTCATCATGATATCATCATCATCAGCTCATCATGATATCATCATCATCATCATCTCATCATATCATCATCATCTCATCATGATATCATCATCATCATCATCATCATCATCTCATCATGATATCATCAACATCATCTCATCATATCATCATCATCTCATCATGATATCATCATCATCTCATCTTGATATCATCATCATATCATCATGATATCATCATCATCATCATCATCATCTCATCATGATATCATCATCACCGTCTCATCATGATATCATCATCATCATCATCTCATCATGATATCATCATCATCATCATCTCATCATGATATCATCATCATGATATCATCATCATGATATCATCATCATCATCTCATCATCATCATCATCATCATCATCATCATCATCATCATCATCTCATCATGATATCATCATCATCATCTCATCATGATATCATCATCATGATATCATCATGATATCATCATCATCATCTCATCATGATATCATCATCATCATCATCATCATCATCATCATCATCATCATCATCATCTCATCATGATATCATCATCATGATATCATCATCATCGTCTCATCATGATATCATCATCATCATCTCATCATGATATCATCATCATGATATCATCATCATCATAATATCATCATGATATCATCATCATGATATCATCATGATATCATCATCATGATATCATCATCATCGTCTCATCATGATATCATCATCATCATCTCATCATGATATCATCATCATCATCATCATCATCTCATCATGATATCATCATCATGATATCATCATCATCATCTCATCATGATATCATCATCATCATCATCATCATCATCATCTCATCATGATATCATCATCATGATCATCTCATCATGATATCATCATCATGATATCGTCATCATGATATCATCATCATCGTTTCATCATGATATCATCATCATCATCATCATCTCATCATGATATCATCATCATCGTCTCATCATGATATCATCATCATCATCACCTCATCATGATATCATCATCATGATATAAGCATCATCATCATCTCATCATGATATCATCATCATCATCATCATCATCTCATCATGATATCATCATCATCATCATCTCATCATGATTTCATCATCATCATCATCATCTCATCATGATATCATCATCATCATCATCATCATCATCATCTCATCATGATATCATCATCATCATCATCTCATCATGATTTCATCATCATCATCATCATCATCTCATCATGATATCATCATCATCATCATATCATCATGATTTCATCATCATCATCATCATCATCTCATCATGATATCATCATCATCATCATCTCATCATAATATCATCATCACCATCATCATCTCATCATCATCTCATCATGATATCATCATCATCTCATCATGATATCTTCATTATCTGATCATGATATCATCCTCATCTCATCATGATATCATCATCATCTCATCATGATATCATCATCATCATCTCATCATGATATCATCATCATCATCATCATCATCATCATCATCATCATCATCATCATCATCTCATCATGTTATCATCATCATCGTCTCATTATGATATCATCATCATCATCATCATCTCATCATGATATCATCATCATCGTCTCATTATGATATCATCATCATCATCATCATCATCATCATCATCATCATCATCATCATCATCATCTCATCATGATATCATCATTATCATCTCATCATGATATCATCATCATCTCATCATGATATCATCATCATCATCATCATCTCATCATGATATCATCATCATCATCATCATCTCATCATGATATCATCATCATCATCATCATCATCATCATCATCATCATCTCATCATGATATCATCATCATCAGCTCATCATGATATCATCATCATCATCATCTCATCATATCATGATCATCTCATCATGATATCATCATCATCATCATCTCATCATGATATCATCATCATCTCATCATATCATCATCATCTCATCATGATATCATCATCATCTCATCTTGATATCATCATCATATCATCATGATATCATCATCATCATCATCTCATCATCTCATCATGATATCATCATCATCGTCTCATCATGATATCATCATCATCATCATCATCATCTCATCATGATATCATCATCATGATCATCTCATCATGATATCATCATCATGATATCATCATCATGATATCATCATCATCTCATCATCATCATCATCATCATCATCATCATCATCTCATCATGATATCATCATCATCATCTCATCATGATATCATCATCATGATATCATCATGATATCATCATCATCATCATCTCATCATGATATCATCATCATCATCATCATCATCATCATCTCATCATGATATCATCATCATGATATCATCATCATCGTCTCATCATGATATCATCATCATCATCTCATCATGATATCATCATCATGATATCATCATCATCATCATCATCATCATCATCATCATAATATCATCATGATATCATCATCATGATATCATCATCATCGTCTCATCATGATATCATCATCATCATCTCATCATGATATCATCATCATCATCATCATCATCATCATCTCATCATGATATCATCATCATGATATCATCATCATCATCTCATCATGATATCATCATCATCATCATCTCATCATGATATCATCATCATGATCATCTCATCATGATATCATCATCATGATATCGTCATCATGATATCATCATCATCGTCTCATCATGATATCATCATCATCATCATCATCATCATCATCTCATCATGATATCATCATCATCGTCTCATCGTGATATCATCATCATCATCACCTCATCATGATATCATCATCATGATATAAGCATCATCATCATCTCATCATGATATCATCATCATCATCATCATCATCATCTCATCATGATATCATCATCATCATCATCTCATCATGATTTCATCATCATCATCATCATCATCTCATCATGATATCATCATCATCATCATCTCATCATAATATCATCATCACCATCATCATCTCATCATCATCTCATCATGATATCATCATCATCTCATCATGATATATTCATTATCTCATCATGATATCATCCTCATCTCATCATGATATCATCATCATCTCTTCATGATATCATCATCATCATCATCTCATCATGATATCATCATCATCATCTCATCATGATATCATCATCATCATCATCATCTCATCATGATATCATCATCATCATCATCATCATCTCATCATGATATCATCATCGTCATCTCATCATAATATCATCATCATGATATCATCATCATCATCTCATCATCATCATCTCATCATGATATCATCATCATGATATCATCATCATCGTCTCATCATGATATCATCATCATCATCTCATCATGATATCATCATCATCATCTCATCATGATATCATCATCATCATGATATCATCATCATCATGATATCATCATCATCATCATCTCATCAATATATCATCATCATAATCATCTCATCATGATATCATCATCATCATCTCATCATGATATCATCATCATCATCATCATCATCTCATCATGATATCATCATCATCATCATCATCATCATCATCATCTCATCATGATATCATCATCATCAGCTCATCATGATATCATCATCATCATCTCATCATATCATCATCATCTCATCATGATATCATCATCATCATCATCATCATCTCATCATGATATCATCAACATCATCTCATCATGATATCATCATCATCATCTCATCATGATATCATCATCATCTCATCATGATATCATCATCATCATCATCATCATCATCTCAACATGATATCATCATCATCATCATCAGCTCATCATGATATCATCATCATGATATCATCATCATTATGATATCATCATCATCTTCATCATCATCATCATCATCATAATCATCATCATCATCATCATCTCATCATGATATCATCATCATCTCATCATGATATCATCATCATCATAATCATCATCATCATCATCATCTCATCATGATATCATCATCATCGTCTCATTATGATATCATCATAATCATCATCATCTCATCATGATATCATCATCATCGTCTCATTATGATATCATCATCATCATCATCATCATCATCATCATCATCATCTCATCATGATATCATCATCATCAGCTCATCATGATATCATCATCTCATCATATCATCATCATCATCATCATCATCTCATCATGATATCATCATCATCATCATCATCATCTCATCATGATATCATCATCATCGTCTCATCATGATATCATCATCATCGTCTCATCATGATATCATCATCATCTCATCATGATATCATCATCATCATCTCATCATGATATCATCATCATCATCATCATCATCATCATCATCATCATCATCATCTCATCATGATATCATCATCATCAGCTCATCATGATATCATCATCATCATCTCATCATATCATCATCATCTCATCATGATATCATCATCATGATATCATCATCATCATGATATCATCATCATCTTCATCATCATCATCATCATCATCTCATCATGATATCATCATCATGATATCATCATCATCTTCTCATAATGATATCATCATCATCTCATCATGATATCATCATCATCTCATCATGATATCATCATCATCATCATCATCTCATCATGATATCATCATCATCATCATCATCATCATCATCATCATCTCATCATGATATCATCATCATCAGCTCATCATGATATCATCATCATCATCATCTCATCATATCATCATCATCTCATCATGATATCATCATCATCATCATCATCATCTCATCATGATATCATCAACATCATCTCATCATATCATCATCATCTCATCATGATATCATCATCATCTCATCTTGATATCATCATCATATCATCATGATATCATCATCATCATCATCATCATCTCATCATGATATCATCATCACCGTCTCATCATGATATCATCATCATCATCATCTCATCATGATATCATCATCATCATCATCTCATCATGATATCATCATCATGATATCATCATCATGATATCATCATCATCATCTCATCATCATCATCATCATCATCATCATCATCATCATCATCATCTCATCATGATATCATCATCATCATCTCATCATGATATCATCATCATGATATCATCATGATATCATCATCATCATCTCATCATGATATCATCATCATCATCATCATCATCATCATCATCATCATCATCTCATCATGATATCATCATCATGATATCATCATCATCGTCTCATCATGATATCATCATCATCATCTCATCATGATATCATCATCATGATATCATCATCATCATAATATCATCATGATATCATCATCATGATATCATCATGATATCATCATCATGATATCATCATCATCGTCTCATCATGATATCATCATCATCATCTCATCATGATATCATCATCATCATCATCATCATCTCATCATGATATCATCATCATGATATCATCATCATCATCTCATCATGATATCATCATCATCATCATCATCATCATCATCTCATCATGATATCATCATCATGATCATCTCATCATGATATCATCATCATGATATCGTCATCATGATATCATCATCATCGTTTCATCATGATATCATCATCATCATCATCATCTCATCATGATATCATCATCATCGTCTCATCATGATATCATCATCATCATCACCTCATCATGATATCATCATCATGATATAAGCATCATCATCATCTCATCATGATATCATCATCATCATCATCATCATCTCATCATGATATCATCATCATCATCATCTCATCATGATTTCATCATCATCATCATCATCTCATCATGATATCATCATCATCATCATCATCATCATCATCTCATCATGATATCATCATCATCATCATCTCATCATGATTTCATCATCATCATCATCATCATCTCATCATGATATCATCATCATCATCATATCATCATGATTTCATCATCATCATCATCATCATCTCATCATGATATCATCATCATCATCATCTCATCATAATATCATCATCACCATCATCATCTCATCATCATCTCATCATGATATCATCATCATCTCATCATGATATCTTCATTATCTGATCATGATATCATCCTCATCTCATCATGATATCATCATCATCTCATCATGATATCATCATCATCATCTCATCATGATATCATCATCATCATCATCATCATCATCATCATCATCATCATCATCATCATCATCTCATCATGTTATCATCATCATCGTCTCATTATGATATCATCATCATCATCATCATCTCATCATGATATCATCATCATCGTCTCATTATGATATCATCATCATCATCATCATCATCATCATCATCATCATCATCATCATCTCATCATGATATCATCATTATCATCTCATCATGATATCATCATCATCTCATCATGATATCATCATCATCATCATCATCTGATCATGATATCATCATCATCATCATCATCTCATCATGATATCATCATCATCATCATCATCATCATCATCATCATCATCATCATCTCATCATGATATCATCATCATCAGCTCATCATGATATCATCATCATCATCATCTCATCATATCATGATCATCTCATCATGATATCATCATCATCATCATCTCATCATGATATCATCATCATCTCATCATATCATCATCATCTCATCATGATATCATCATCATCTCATCTTGATATCATCATCATATCATCATGATATCATCATCATCATCATCTCATCATCTCATCATGATATCATCATCATCGTCTCATCATGATATCATCATCATCATCATCATCATCTCATCATGATATCATCATCATGATCATCTCATCATGATATCATCATCATGATATCATCATCATGATATCATCATCATCTCATCATCATCATCATCATCATCATCATCATCATCTCATCATGATATCATCATCATCATCTCATCATGATATCATCATCATGATATCATCATGATATCATCATCATCATCATCTCATCATGATATCATCATCATCATCATCATCATCATCATCATCTCATCATGATATCATCATCATGATATCATCATCATCGTCTCATCATGATATCATCATCATCATCTCATCATGATATCATCATCATGATATCATCATCATCATCATCATCATCATCATCATCATAATATCATCATGATATCATCATCATGATATCATCATCATCGTCTCATCATGATATCATCATCATCATCTCATCATGATATCATCATCATCATCATCATCATCATCATCTCATCATGATATCATCATCATGATATCATCATCATCATCTCATCATGATATCATCATCATCATCATCTCATCATGATATCATCATCATGATCATCTCATCATGATATCATCATCATGATATCGTCATCATGATATCATCATCATCGTCTCATCATGATATCATCATCATCATCATCATCATCATCATCTCATCATGATATCATCATCATCGTCTCATCATGATATCATCATCATCATCACCTCATCATGATATCATCATCATGATATAAGCATCATCATCATCTCATCATGATATCATCATCATCATCATCATCATCATCTCATCATGATATCATCATCATCATCATCTCATCATGATTTCATCATCATCATCATCATCATCTCATCATGATATCATCATCATCATCATCTCATCATAATATCATCATCACCATCATCATCTCATCATCATCTCATCATGATATCATCATCATCTCATCATGATATATTCATTATCTCATCATGATATCATCCTCATCTCATCATGATATCATCATCATCTCTTCATGATATCATCATCATCATCATCTCATCATGATATCATCATCATCATCTCATCATGATATCATCATCATCATCATCATCTCATCATGATATCATCATCATCATCATCATCATCTCATCATGATATCATCATCGTCATCTCATCATAATATCATCATCATGATATCATCATCATCATCTCATCATCATCATCTCATCATGATATCATCATCATGATATCATCATCATCGTCTCATCATGATATCATCATCATCATCTCATCATGATATCATCATCATCATCTCATCATGATATCATCATCATCATGATATCATCATCATCATGATATCATCATCATCATCATCATCATCATCATCATCATCATCATCATCATGATATCATCATCATGATATCATCATCATGATATCATCATCATCATGATATCATCATCATCTTCATCATCATCATCATCATCTCATCATGATATCATCATCATGATATCATCATCATGATATCATCATCATCGTCTCATCATGATATCATCATCATCTCATCATGATATCATCATCATCATCTCATCATCATCATCATCTCATCATGATATCATCATCATCATCATCTCATCATGATATCATCATCATGCTATCATCATGATATCATCATCATCATCTCATCATGATATCATCATCATCATCATCATCATCATCATCATCATCTCATCATGATATCATCATCATAATATCATCATCATCGTCTCATCATGATATCATCATCATCATCTCATCATGATATCATCATCATCATCTCATCATGATATCATCATCATCATCATCATCATCTCATCATGATATCATCATCATCATCATCATCATCTCATCATGATATCATCATCATAATATCATCATCATCGTCTCATCATGATATCATCATCATCATCTCATCATGATATCATCATCATCATCTCATCATGATATCATCATCATCATCATCATCATCTCATCATGATATCATCATCATCATCATCTCATCATGATTTCATCATCATCATCATCATCATCATCTCATCATGATATCATCATCATCATCATCATCATCATCTCATCATGATATCATCATCATCATCATCTCATCATGATTTCATCATCATCATCATCATCATCATCTCATCATGATATCATCATCATCATCATATCATCATGATTTCATCATCATCATCATCATCATCTCATCATGATATCATCATCATCATCATCTCATCATAATATCATCATCACCATCATCATCTCATCATCATCTCATCATGATATCATCATCATCTCATCATGATATCTTCATTATCTGATCATGATATCATCCTCATCTCATCATGATATCATCATCATCTCATCATGATATCATCATCATCATCTCATCATGATATCATCATCATCATCATCATCATCATCATCATCATCATCTCATCATGTTATCATCATCATCGTCTCATTATGATATCATCATCATCATCATCATCTCATCATGATATCATCATCATCGTCTCATTATGATATCATCATCATCATCATCATCATCATCATCATCATCAGCTCATCATGATATCATCATTATCATCTCATCATGATATCATCATCATCTCATCATGATATCATCATCATCATCATCATCTCATCATGATATCATCATCATCATCATCATCTCATCATGATATCATCATCATCATCATCATCATCATCATCATCATCATCATCATCATCATCATCTCATCATGATATCATCATCATCAGCTCATCATGATATCATCATCATCATCATCTCATCATATCATGATCATCTCATCATGATATCATCATCATCATCATCTCATCATGATATCATCATCATCTCATCATATCATCATCATCTCATCATGATATCATCATCATCTCATCTTGATATCATCATCATATCATCATGATATCATCATCATCATCATCTCATCATCTCATCATGATATCATCATCATCGTCTCATCATGATATCATCATCATCATCATCATCATCTCATCATGATATCATCATCATGATCATCTCATCATGATATCATCATCATGATATCATCATCATGATATCATCATCATCTCATCATCATCATCATCATCATCATCATCATCATCATCATCTCATCATGATATCATCATCATCATCTCATCATGATATCATCATCATGATATCATCATGATATCATCATCATCATCATCTCATCATGATATCATCATCATCCTTATCATCATCATAATCATCATCATCATCTCATCATGATATCATCATCATGATATCATCATCATCGTCTCATCATGATATCATCATCATCATCTCATCATGATATCATCATCATGATATCATCATCATCATCATCATCATCATCATCATCATAATATCATCATGATATCATCATCATGATATCATCATCATCGTCTCATCATGATATCATCATCATCATCTCATCATGATATCATCATCATCATCATCATCATCATCATCATCTCATCATGATATCATCATCATGATATCATCATCATCATCTCATCATGATATCATCATCATCATCATCTCATCATGATATCATCATCATGATCATCTCATCATGATATCATCATCATGATATCGTCATCATGATATCATCATCATCGTCTCATCATGATATCATCATCATCATCATCATCATCATCTCATCATGATATCATCATCATCGTCTCATCATGATATCATCATCATCATCACCTCATCATGATATCATCATCATGATATAAGCATCATCATCATCTCATCATGATATCATCATCATCATCATCATCATCTCATCATGATATCATCATCATCATCATCTCATCATGATTTCATCATCATCATCATCATCATCTCATCATGATATCATCATCATCTCATCATAATATCATCATCACCATCATCATCTCATCATCATCTCATCATGATATCATCATCATCTCATCATGATATATTCATTATCTCATCATGATATCATCCTCATCTCATCATGATATCATCATCATCTCTTCATGATATCATCATCATCATCATCTCATCATGATATCATCATCATCATCTCATCATGATATCATCATCATCATCATCATCTCATCATGATATCATCATCATCATCATCATCATCTCATCATGATATCATCATCGTCATCTCATCATAATATCATCATCATGATATCATCATCATCATCTCATCATCATCATCTCATCATGATATCATCATCATGATATCATCATCATCGTCTCATCATGATATCATCATCATCATCTCATCATGATATCATCATCATCATCTCATCATGATATCATCATCATCATGATATCATCATCATCATGATATCATCATCATCATCATCATCATCATCATCATCATCATCATCATCATGATATTATCATCATGATATCATCATCATGATATCATCATCATCATGATATCATCATCATCTTCATCATCATCATCATCATCTCATCATGATATCATCATCATGATATCATCATCATGATATCATCATCATCGTCTCATCATGATATCATCATCATCTCATCATGATATCATCATCATCATCATCATCATCATCATCATCTCATCATGATATCATCATCATCATCATCTCATCATGATATCATCATCATGCTATCATCATGATATCATCATCATCATCATCATCATCATCTCATCATGATATCATCATCATAATATCATCATCATCGTCTCATCATGATATCATCATCATCATCTCATCATGATATCATCATCATCATCTCATCATGATATCATCATCATCATGATATCATCATCATCATGATATCATCATCATCATCATCATCATCATCATCATCATCATCATCATCATCATCATGATATCATCATCATGATATCATCATCATGATATCATCATCATCATGATATCATCATCATCTTCATCATCATCATCATCATCTCATCATGCTATCATCATCATGATATCATCATCTTCGTCTCATCATGATATCATCATCATCTCATCATGATATCATCATCATCTCATCATGATATCATCATCATCATCATCATCATCATCATCTCATCATGATATCATCATCATCATCATCATCATCATCTCATCATGATATCATCATCATCATGATATCATCATCATCTTCATCATCATCATCATCATCTCATCATGATATCATCATCATGATATCATCATCATCGTCTCATCATGATATCATCATCATCTCATCATGATATCATCATCATCATCATCATCATCATCATCTCATCATGATATCATCATCATCATCATCATCATCATCATCATCTCATCATGATATCATCATCATGATATCATCATCATCATGATATCATCATCATCTTCATCATCATCATCATCATCTCATCATGATATCATCATCATGATATCATCATCATCGTCTCATCATGATATCATCATCATCATCATCATCTCATCATGATATCATCATCATAATCATCTCATCATGATATCATCATCATCATCTCATCATGATATCATCATCATCATCATCATCTCATCATGATATCATCATCATCATCATCATCATCATCATCATCATCATCATCATCATCTCATCATGATATCATCATCATCAGCTCATCATGATATCATCATCATCATCTCATCATATCATCATCATCTCATCATGATATCATCATCATCATCATCATCATCTCATCATGATATCATCAACATCATCTCATCATGATATCATCATCATCATCATCATCATCTCATCATGATATCATCATCATCTCATCATGATATCATCATCATCATCATCATCATCATCATCTCAACATGATATCATCATCATCATCATCAGCTCATCATGATATCATCATCATGATATCATCATCATTATGATATCATCATCATCTTCATCATCATCATCATCATCATCTCATCATGATATCATCATCATCATCATCATCATCATCATCTCATCATGATATCATCATCATCATAATCATCATCATCATCATCATCTCATCATGATATCATCATCATCGTCTCATCATGATATCATCATCATCTCATCATGATATCATCATCATCATCATCATCATCATCATCATCTCAACATGATATCATCATCATCATCATCAGCTCATCATGATATCATCATCATGATATCATCATCATTATGATATCATCATCTCATCATCATCATCATCATCATCTCATCATGATATCATCATCATCAGCTCATCATGATATCATCATCATCATCTCATCATATCATCATCATCATCATCATCTCATCATGATATCATCATCATCATCATCATCATCATCTCATCATGATATCATCATCATCAGCTCATCATGATATCATCATCATCATCTCATCATATCATCATCATCATCATCATCATCTCATCATGATATCATCATCATCATCATCATCATCATCTCATCATGATATCATCATCATCGTCTCATCATGATATCATCATCATCGTCTCATCATGATATCATCATCATCTCATCATGATATCATCATCATCATCATCATCATCATCATCTCATCATGATATCATCATCATCAGCTCATCATGATATCATCATCATCATCTCATCATATCATCATCATCTCATCATGATATCATCATCATCATCTCATCATGATATCATCATCATCATCATCATCATCATCATCATCATCTCATCATGATATAATCATCATCAGCTCATCATGATATCATCATCATCATCTCATCATATCATCATCATCTCATCATGATATCATCATCATGATATCATCATCATCATCATGATATCATCATCATCTTCATCATCATCATCATCATCTCATCATGATATCATCATCATGATATCATCATCATCTTCTCATAATGATATCATCATCATCTCATCATGATATCATCATGATATCATCATGATATCATCATCATGATATCATCATGATATCATCATCATCATCATCATCATCATCATCATCTCATCATTATATCATCATCATCAGCTCATCATGATATCATCATCATCATCATCTCATCATATCATCATCATCTCATCATGATATCATCATCATCATCATCATCATCATCTCATCATGATATCATCAACATCATCTCATCATATCATCATCATCTCATCATGATATCATCATCATCTCATCTTGATATCATCATCATATCATCATGATATCATCATCATCATCGTCTCATCATGATATCATCATCATCTCATCATGATATCATCATCATCATCATCATCATCATCATCATCATCTCATCATGATATCATCATCATCAGCTCATCATGATATCATCATCATCATCTCATCATATCATCATCATCTCATCATGATATCATCATCATCATCTCATCATGATATCATCATCATCATCATCATCATCATCATCATCATCATCATCTCATCATGATATCATCATCATCAGCTCATCATGATATCATCATCATCTCATCATGATATCATCATCATGATATCATCATCATCATCATGATATCATCATCATCTTCATCATCATCATCATCATCTCATCATGATATCATCATCATGATATCATCATCATCTTCTCATAATGATATCATCATCATCTCATCATGATATCATCATCATCTCATCATGATATCATCATCATCATCATCATCTCATCATGATATCATCATCATCATCATCATCATCATCTCATCATGATATCATCATCATCAGCTCATCATGATATCATCATCATCATCATCTCATCATATCATCATCATCTCAACATGATATCATCATCATCATCATCATCATCTCATCATGATATCATCAACATCATCTCATCATATCATCATCATCTCATCATGATATCATCATCATCTCATCTTGATATCATCATCATATCATCATGATATCATCATCATCATCATCATCATCTCATCATGATATCATCATCATCGTCTCATCATGATATCATCATCTTCATCATCATCATCATCATCTCATCATGATATCATCATCATGATATCATCATCATCTTCTCATAATGATATCATCATCATCTCATCATGATATCATCATCATCTCATCATGATATCATCATCATCATCATCATCTCATCATGATATCATCATCATCATCATCATCATCATCATCATCATCATCATCTCATCATGATATCATCATCATCAGCTCATCATGATATCATCATCATCATCATCTCATCATATCATCATCATCTCATCATGATATCATCATCATCATCATCATCATCTCATCATGATATCATCAACATCATCTCATCATATCATCATCATCTCATCATGATATCATCATCATCTCATCTTGATATCATCATCATATCATCATGATATCATCATCATCATCATCATCATCATCTCATCATGATATCATCATCATCGTCTCATCATGATATCATCATCATCATCATCATCTCATCATGATATCATCATCATCATCATCTCATCATGATATCATCATCATCATCATCATCATCATCATCTCATCATGATATCATCATCATCATCTCATCATGATATCATCATCATGATATCATCATGATATCATCATCATCATCTCATCATGATATCATCATCATCATCATCATCATCATCATCATCATCATCATCATCATCATCATCTCATCATGATATCATCATCATGATATCATCATCATCGTCTCATTATGATATCATCATCATCATCTCATCATGATATCATCATCATGATATCATCATCATCATCATCATCATCATCATCATAATATCATCATGATATCATCATCATGATATCATCATGATATCATCATCATGATATCATCATCATCGTCTCATCATGATATCATCATCATCATCTCATCATGATATCATCATCATCATCATCATCATCATCTCATCATGATATCATCATCATGATATCATCATCATCATCATCATCATCATCATAATATCATCATGATATCATCATCATGATATCATCATGATATCATCATCATGATATCATCATCATCGTCTCATCATGATATCATCATCATCGTCTCATCATGATATCATCATCATCTCATCATGATATCATCATCATCATCATCATCATCATCATCATCATCATCATCATCTCATCATGATATCATCATCATCAGCTCATCATGATATCATCATCATCATCTCATCATATCATCATCATCTCATCATGATATCATCATCATCATCTCATCATGATATCATCATCATCATCATCATCATCATCATCATCATCATCATCTCATCATGATATCATCATCATCAGCTCATCATGATATCATCATCATCATCTCATCATATCATCATCATCTCATCATGATATCATCATCATGATATCATCATCATCATCATGATATCATCATCATCTTCATCATCATCATCATCTCATCATGATATCATCATCATGATATCATCATCATCTTCTCATAATGATATCATCATCATCTCATCATGATATCATCATCATCATCATCATCATCTCATCATGATATCATCATCATCATCATCATCATCATCATCTCATCATTATATCATCATCATCAGCTCATCATGATATCATCATCATCATCATCTCATCATATCATCATCATCTCATCATGATATCATCATCATCATCATCATCATCATCTCATCATGATATCATCAACATCATCTCATCATATCATCATCATCTCATCATGATATCATCATCATCTCATCTTGATATCATCATCATATCATCATGATATCATCATCATCATCGTCTCATCATGATATCATCATCATCTCATCATGATATCATCATCATCATCATCATCATCATCATCATCATCATCATCATCATCTCATCATGATATCATCATCATCAGCTCATCATGATATCATCATCATCAGCTCATCATGATATCATCATCATCATCTCATCATATCATCATCATCTCATCATGATATCATCATCATCATCTCATCATGATATCATCATCATCATCATCATCATCATCATCATCATCATCATCTCATCATGATATCATCATCATCAGCTCATCATGATATCATCATCATCATCTCATCATATCATCATCATCTCATCATGATATCATCATCATGATATCATCATCATCATCATGATATCATCATCATCTTCATCATCATCATCATCATCTCATCATGATATCATCATCATGATATCATCATCATCTTCTCATAATGATATCATCATCATCTCATCATGATATCATCATCATCTCATCATGATATCATCATCATCATCATCATCATCTCATCATGATATCATCATCATCATCATCATCATCATCTCATCATGATATCATCATCATCAGCTCATCATGATATCATCATCATCATCATCTCATCATATCATCATCATCTCATCATGCTATCATCATCATCATCATCATCATCATCTCATCATGATATCATCAACATCATCTCATCATATCATCATCATCTCATCATGATATCATCATCATCTCATCTTGATATCATCATCATATCATCATGATATCATCATCATCATCATCATCATCTCATCATGATATCATCATCATCGTCTCATCATGATATCATCATCATCATCATCTTCATCATCATCATCATCATCTCATCATGATATCATCATCATGATATCATCATCATCTTCTCATAATGATATCATCATCATCTCATCATGATATCATCATCATCTCATCATGATATCATCATCATCATCATCATCTCATCATGATATCATCATCATCATCATCATCATCATCATCATCTCATCATGATATCATCATCATCAGCTCATCATGATATCATCATCATCATCATCTCATCATATCATCATCATCTCATCATGATATCATCATCATCATCATCATCTCATCATGATATCATCAACATCATCTCATCATATCATCATCATCTCATCATGATATCATCATCATCTCATCTTGATATCATCATCATATCATCATGATATCATCATCATCATCATCATCATCCCATCATGATATCATCATCATCGTCTCATCATGATATCATCATCATCATCATCATCTCATCATGATATCATCATCATCATCATCATCTCATCATGATATCATCATCATCATCATCATCATCATCATCATCTCATCATGATATCATCATCATCATCTCATCATGATATCATCATCATGATATCATCATGATATCATCATCATCATCTCATCATGATATCATCATCATCATCATCATCATCATCATCATCATCATCATCTCATCATGATATCATCATCATGATATCATCATCATCGTCTCATTATGATATCATCATCATCATCTCATCATGATATCATCATCATGATATCATCATCATCATCATCATCATCATCATCATCATCATCATAATATCATCATGATATCATCATCATGATATCATCATGATATCATCATCATGATATCATCATCATCGTCTCATCATGATATCATCATCATCATCTCATCATGATATCATCATCATCATCATCATCATCATCTCATCATGATATCATCATCATCATCTCATCATGATATCATCATCATCATCATCATCATCATCTCATCATGATATCATCATCATGATCATCTCATCATGATATCATCATCATGATCATCTCATCATGATATCATCATCATCGTTTCATCATGATATCATCATCATCATCTCATCATGATATCATCATCATCGTCTCATCATGATATCATCATCATCATCACCTCATCATGATATCATCATCATGATATAAGCATCATCATCATCTCATCATGATATCATCATCATCATCATCATCTCATCATGATATCATCATCATCATCATCTCATCATGATTTCATCATCATCATCATCATCATCTCATCATGATATCATCATCATCATCATCATCTCATCATGATATCATCATCATCATCTCATCATGATTTCATCATCATCATCATCATCATCATCTCATCATGATATCATCATCATCATCATCTCATCATAATATCATCATCACCATCATCATCTCATCATCATCTCATCATGATATCATCATCATCTCATCATGATATCTTCATTATCTGATCATGATATCATCCTCATCTCATCATGATATCATCATCATCATCTCATCATGATATCATCATCATCATCTCATCATGATATCATCATCATCATCATCATCATCATCATCATCATCATCTCATCATGTTATCATCATCATCGTCTCATTATGATATCATCATCATCATCATCATCTCATCATGATATCATCATCATCGTCTCATTATGATATCATCATCATCATCATCATCATCATCATCATCTCATCATGATATCATCATTATCATCTCATCATGATATCATCATCATCTCATCATGATATCATCATCATCATCATCATCATCATCATCATCTCATCATGATATCATCATTATCATCTCATCATGATATCATCATCATCTCATCATGATATCATCATCATCATCATCATCTCATCATGATATCATCATCATCATCATCATCTCATCATGATATCATCATCATCATCATCATCATCATCATCATCATCATCATCATCTCATCATGATATCATCATCATCAGCTCATCATGATATCATCATCATCATCATCTCATCATATCATCATCATCTCATCATGATATCATCATCATCATCATCATCATCATCTCATCATGATATCATCAACATCATCTCATCATATCATCATCATCTCATCATGATATCATCATCATCTCATCTTGATATCATCATCATATCATCATGATATCATCATCATCATCATCTCATCATCTCATCATGATATCATCATCATCGTCTCATCATGATATCATCATCATGATCATCTCATCATGATATCATCATCATGATATCATCATCATGATATCATCATCATCTCATCATCATCATCATCATCATCATCATCATCATCATCATCTCATCATGATATCATCATCATCATCTCATCATGATATCATCATCATGATATCATCATGATATCATCATCATCATCTCATCATGATATCATCATCATCATCATCATCATCATCATCTCATCATGATATCATCATCATGATATCATCATCATCGTCTCATCATGATATCATCATCATCATCTCATCATGATATCATCATCATGATATCATCATCATCATCATCATCATCATCATCATAATATCATCATGATATCATCATCATGATATCATCATCATCGTCTCATCATGATATCATCATCATCATCTCATCATGATATCATCATCATCATCATCATCATCATCTCATCATGATATCATCATCATGATATCATCATCATCATCTCATCATGATATCATCATCATCATCATCTCATCATGATATCATCATCATGATCATCTCATCATGATATCATCATCATGATATCGTCATCATGATATCATCATCATCGTCTCATCATGATATCATCATCATCATCATCATCTCATCATGATATCATCATCATCGTCTCATCATGATATCATCATCATCATCACCTCATCATGATATCATCATCATGATATAAGCATCATCATCATCTCATCATGATATCATCATCATCATCATCATCATCGTCTCATCATGATATCATCATCATCATCACCTCATCATGATTTCATCATCATCATCATCATCATCATCTCATCATGATATCATCATCATCATCATCATCTCATCATGATATCATCATCATCATCATCTCATCATGATTTCATCATCATCATCATCATCATCATCTCATCATGATATCATCATCATCATCATCTCATCATAATATCATCATCACCATCATCATCTCATCATCATCTCATCATGATATCATCATCATCTCATCATGATATATTCATTATCTCATCATGATATCATCCTCATCTCATCATGATATCATCATCATCTCTTCATGATATCATCATCATCATCTCATCATGATATCATCATCATCATCTCATCATGATATCATCATCATCATCATCATCTCATCATGATATCATCATCATCATCATCATCATCTCATCATGATATCATCATCGTCATCTCATCATAATATCATCATCATGATATCATCATCATCATCATCATCATAATCATATCATCATGATATCATCATCATGATATCATCATCATCGTCTCATCATGATATCATCATCATCTCATCATGATATCATCATCATCATCATCATCATCATCATCATCTCATCATGATATCATCATCATCATCTCATCATAATATCATCATGATGATATCATCATCATGATATCATTATCATGATATCATCATCATCATCATCATCATCATCATATCATCATGATATCATCATCATCGTCTAATCATGATATCATCATCATCATGATCTCATCATGATATCATCATCATCATATCATCATGATAAAATCATCATCGTCTCATCATGATATCATCATCATCATGATCTCATCATGATATCATCATCATCGTCTCATCATGATATCATCATCATCATCATCTCATCATGATTTCATCATCATCATCTCATCATCATCATCATCATCATCATCATCATCATCTCATCATGATTTCATTATCATCATATCATCATGATATCATCATCATCTCATCATGATATCATCATCATCATCATCATCTCATCATCATCATCATCATCTCATCATGATATCATCATCATCATCATCTCATCATGATATCATCATCATCATCATCATCTCATCATGATATCATCATCATAATATCATCATCGTCGTCTCATCATGATATCATCATCATCTCATCATTATATCATCATCATGATCATCTCATCATGATATCATCATCATGATATCATCATCATGATATCATCATCATCATCATCTCATCATGATATCATCATCATGATATCATCATCATCGTCTCATCATGATATCATCATCATCATCATCTCATCATGATATCATCATCATAATCATCTCATCATGATATCATCATCATCATATCATCATGATATCATCATCATGATATCATCATCATCATCATCATCATCATCATCATCATCATCATCATCATCATCTCATCATGATATCATCATCATCATCATCATCATCATCATCATCATCATCTCATCATGATATCAACATCATCATCTCATCATCATCATCATCTAATCATGATATCATCATCATGATATCATCATCATCATCATCATCATCATCATCATCATCATCATCATCATGATATCATCATCATCATCTCATCATGATATCATCATCATGATAATCTCATCATGATATCATCATCATGATCATCTCATCATGATATCATAATCATGATATCATCATCATCATCATCATCATCATGATATCATCATGATATCATCATCATCATCATCATCATCATCATCGTCTCATCATGCTATCATCATCATCATCTCATCATGATATCATCATCATGATATCATCATCATCATCATCATCATAATCTCATCATAATATCATCATCATGATATCATCATCATCATCTCATCATGATATCATCATCATGATATCATCATCATCATCATCTCATCATGATATCATCATCATGATATCATCATCATCATGATATCATCATCATGATATCATCATCATGATATCATCATCATCTTCATCATCATCATCATCATCATCATCTCATCATGATATCATCATCATGATATCATCATCATCGTCTCATCATTATATCATCATCATCATCATCTCATCATGATATCATCATCATAATCATCTCATCATGATATCATCATCATGATATCATCATCATCATCTCATCATGATATCATCATCATCATCATCATCATCTCATCATGATATCATCATCATAATCATCTCATCATGATATCATCATCATGATATCATCATCATCATCTCATCATGATATCATCCAGACGCCTGGTAGAAGCCCACAAAGGGTGAAACGTGTAGCGGATTGGACTCACCCTGCTGTTCTTTATGTACATATATTGTGTATATTTTTATTCCACATCTTTTATTTTTTGATACTTACTGGACAAGATTTCTCCTGCAGCTGTGTGGCGCCCACTACGTTTGACAGAGAAAACTTCCATGTAAGCAGATACTTCTTTTTATTAAAAGTCTGTATATGTTACACACTAATTGGATATCTGTTGTTTCTGTTCCTGAGCTAAAATCTAAGCAGATTAGCCACAGCAGGATCCTACAAAACGACACCTTACCCTTGAAGTGCAACTATTATCCAGCCATCCTGTGAGTGCATCCCCTTGAGGGGGATCAAAGCTTCCTCCTGATTCCTCAGGATATTATTTCACATTGTCACCTAAATGGTGTTATATATATACATTTATTGTGTTTATCACATATATTTTTTTATCACAGTTTGCTCCAAGCGCACTTATTGTTCTTTATTTGTATATATTGTCTGTTTTTGTGTGGTTTAGGGATACACTGCCTAAGTGCTGCTAGAGTTGTGATTGCAGCGCTGGGTTCACTTTTTTAATTTATGATATCAACATCATGATATCATCATCATCATCATCATCTCATCATGATATCATCATCATCATCATCTCATCATGATATCATCATCATCTCATCATGATATCTTCATTATCTCATCATGATATCATCATCATCATCATCATCTCATCATGATATCATCATCATCATCATCATCATCTCATCATGATATCATCATCATCTCATCATGATATCTTCATTATCTCATCATGATATCATCATCATCTCATCATGATATCATCATCATCATCTCATCATGATATCATCATCATCTCATCATGATATCATCATCTCATCATGATATCATCATCATCTCATCATGATATCATCATCATCTCATCATGATATCATCATCATCATCATCATCATCATCATCATCATCTCATCATGATATCATCATCATCGTCTCATTATGATATCATCATCATCATCATCATCATCATCATCATCATCATCATCATCATCATCATCATCTCATCATGATATCATCATCATCGTCTCATTATGATATCATCATCATCATCATCATCATCATCATCATCTCATCATGATATCATCATCATCATCTCATCATGATATCATCATCATCATCTCATCATGATATCATCATCATCTCATCATGATATCATCATCATCTCATCATGATATCATCATCATCATCATCATCTCATCATGATATCATCACCATCGTCTCATTATGATATCATCATCATCATCATCATCATCATCTCATCATGATATCATCAACATCATCTCATCATGATATCATCATCATCATCTCATCATGATATCATCATCATCTCATCTTGATATCATCATCATATCATCATGATATCATCATCATCATCATCATCTCATCATGATATCATCATCATCGTCTCATCATGATATCATCATCATCATCATCATCATCATCATCATCTCATCATGATATCATCATCATGATCATCTCATCATGATATCATCATCATGATATCATCATCATGATATCATCATCATCTTCATCATCATCATCATCATCATCATCATCATCTCATCATGATATCATCATCATGATATCATCATCATCGTCTCATCATGATATCATCATCATCATCATCTCATCATGATATCATCATCATCATCATCTCATAATTATATCATCATCATGATATCATCATCAACATCTCATCATGATATCATCATCATCATCATCATCATCATCATCATCATCATCATCATCATCTCATCATGATATCAACATCATGATATCATCATCATCATCTCATCATGATATCAACATCATGATATCATCATCATCATCTCATCATGATATCATCATCATGATATCATCATCATGATATCATCATCATGATATCATCATCATCATCATCATCATC
>JAYKOZ010000087.1:865000-897500 GCA_036172795.1 Pelodytes ibericus
TATCATCATCATCTCATCATGATATCATCATCATCTCATCAGGATATCATCATCATGATATCATCATCATTATGATATCATCATCATCTTCATCATGATATCATCATCATCATCATCATCATCTCATCATGATATCATCATCATCTCATCAGGATATCATCATCATCTCATCATGATATCATCATCTCATCATGATATCATCATCATCATCATCATCTCATCATGATATCATCAACATCATCTCATCATGATATCATCATCATCGTCTCATCATGATATCATCATCATCTCATCATGATATCATCATCATCTCATCATGATATCATCAACATCATCATCATCTCATCATGATATCATCATGATATCATCATCATCAGCTCATCATGATATCATCATCATCATCTCATCATATCATCATCATCTCATCATGATATCATCATCATCATCATCATCATCTCATCATGATATCATCAACATCATCTCATCATGATATCATCATCATCATCTCATCATGATATCATCATCATCTCATCATGATATCATCATCATCATCATCATCATCATCATCATCTCAACATGATATCATCATCATCATCATCATCATCATCATCATCATCATCTCATCATGATATCATCATCATGATATCATCATCATCATGATATCATCATCATCTTCATCATCATCATCATCATCTCATCATGATATCATCATCATCATCATCATCATCATCATCTCAACATGATATCATCATCATCATCATCATCATCATTCATCATCATCATCATCTTATCATGATATCATCATCATGATATCATCATCATCATGATATCATCATCATCATCTTCATCATCATCATCATCATCATCATCATCTCATCATGATATCATCATCATGATATCATCATCATCGTCTCATCATGATATCATCATCATCATCATCATCTCATCATGATATCATCATCATCATCATCATCATCATCATCATCATCATCTCATCATGATATCATCATCATAAGCTCATCATGATATAATCATCATCTCATCATGATATCATCATCATCTCATCATGATATCATCATCATCTCATCATGATATCATCATCATCATCATCTCATCATGATATCATCATCATCATCATCATCATCATCATCATCATCATCTCATCATGATATCATCATCATCAGCTCATCATGATATCATCATCATCATCTCATCATATCATCATCATCTCATCATGATATCATCATCATCATCATCTCATCATGATATCATCAACATCATCTCATCATATCATCATCATCTCATCATGATATCATCAACATCATCTCATCATATCATCATCATATCATCATGATATCATCATCATCATCATCATCATCTCATCATGATATCATCATCATCGTCTCATCATGATATCATCATCATCATCATCATCTCATCATGATATCATCATCATGATCATCTCATCATGATATCATCATCATGATATCATCATCATGATATCATCATCATCATCATCATCATCATCATCATCATCATCATCATGATATCATCATCATCATCATCTCATCATGATATCATCATCATGATATCATCATCATGATATCATCATCATCATCATCTCATCATGATATCATGATCATCTCATCATGATATCTTCATTATCTCATCATAATATTATCATCATCTCATCATGATATCATCATCATCATCTCATCATGATATCATCATCATCATCATCTCATCATGATATCATCATCATCTCATCATGATATCATCATCATCTCATCATGATATCATCATCATCATCTCATCATCATCATCATCATCTCATCATGATATCATCATCAGCGTCTCATTATGATATCATCATCCTGATATCATCATCATGATATCATCATCATCATCTCATCATGATATCATCATCATCATCTCATCATCATCATCATCATCTCATCATCATCATCATCATCTCATCATGATATCATCATCAGCGTCTCATTATGATATCATCATCCTGATATCATCATCATGATATCATCATCATCATCTCATCATGATATCATCATCATCATATCATCATCATCATCATCTCATCATGATATCATCATCATCTCATCATGATATCATCATCCTGATATCATCATCATGATATCATCATCATCATCTCATCATGATATCATCATCATCATCTCATCATCATCATCATCTCATCATGATATCATCATCATCATCTCATCATGATATCATCATCATCATCATCATCATCATCATCTCATCATGATATCATCATCATCATCATCGTCTCATCATGATATCATCATCATTATCTCATCATGATATCATCATCATCATCTCATCATGATATCATCATCATCATGATATCATCATCATCATGATATCATCATCATCATCATCATCATCATCATCATCATCATCATCATCTCATCATGATATCATCATCATCATCTCATCATGATATCATCATCATCATCATCATCATCATCATCATCATCATCTCATCATGATATCATCATCATCATCGTCTCATCATGATATCATCATCATCATCATCATCATCATCATCATCATCATCTCATCATGATATCATAATCATCATCGTCTCATCATGATATCATCATCATCATCTCATCATGATATCATCATCATGATATCATCATCATGATATCATCATCATCATGATATCATCATCATCTTCATCATCATCATCATCTCATCATGATATCATCATCATGATATCATCATCATCGTCTCATCATGATATCATCATCATCTCATCATGATATCATCATCATCTCATCATGATATCATCATCATCATCATCATCATCATCTCATCATGATATCATCATCATCATCATCATCTCATCATGATATCATCATCATGATATCATCATCATGATATCATCATCATCATGATATCATCATCATCTTCATCATCATCATCATCATCTCATCATGATATCATCATCATCGTCTCATCATGATATCATCATCATCGTCTCATCATGATATCATCATCATCTCATGATGATATCATCATCATCATCATCATCATCATCTCATCATGATATCATCATCATCATCATCATCATCATCATCATCTCATCATGATATCATCATCATGATATCATCATCATCATGATATCATCATCATCTTCATCATCATCATCATCTCATCATGATACCATCATCATGATATCATCATCATCATGATATCATCATCATCATCATCATCATCTCATCATGATATCATCATCATCGTCTCATCATGATATCATCATCATCATCATCGCATCATTATATCATCAATATAATCATCTCATCATGATATCATCATCATCATCTCATCATGATATCATCATCATCATCATCATCTCATCATGATATCATCATCATCATCATCATCTCAACATGATATCATCATCATCATCATCATCATCATCATCATCAGCTCATCATGATATCATCATCATGATATCATCATCATTATGATATCATCATCATCTTCATCATCATCATCATCATCTCATCATGATATCATCATCATCTCATCATGATATCATCATCATCTCATCAGGATATCATCATCATGATATCATCATCATTATGATATCATCATCTTCATCATGATATCATCATCATCATCATCATCATCTCATCATGATATCATCAACATCATCTCATCATGATATCATCATCATCGTCTCATCATGATATCATCATCATCTCATCATGATATCATCATCATCATCATCATCTCATCATGATATCATCAACATCATCTCATCATAATATCATCATCATCGTCTCATCATGATATCATCATCATCTCATCATGATATCATCATCATCTCATCATGATATCATCAACATCATCATCATCATCTCATCATGATATCATCATGATATCATCATCATCAGCTCATCATGATATCATCATCATCATCTCATCATATCATCATCATCTCATCATGATATCATCATCATCATCATCATCATCTCATCATGATATCATCAACATCATCTCATCATGATATCATCATCATCATCTCATCATGATATCATCATCATCTCATCATGATATCATCATCATCATCATCATCATCTCAACATGATATCATCATCATCATCATCATCATCATCATCTCATCATGATATCATCATCATGATATCATCATCATCATGATATCATCATCATCTTCATCATCATCATCATCATCTCATCATGATATCATCATCATCATCATCATCATCATCATCTCAACATGATATCATCATCATCATCATCATCATCATCATCATCATCATTCATCATCATCATCATCTCATCATGATATCATCATCATGATATCATCATCATCATGATATCATCATCATCATCTTCATCATCATCATCATCATCATCATCATCTCATCATGATATCATCATCATGATATCATCATCATCGTCTCATCATGATATCATCATCATCTCATCATGATATCATCATCATCTCATCATGATATCATCATCATCATCATCATCTCATCATGATATCATCATCATCATCATCATCATCATCATCATCATCATCATCATCTCATCATGATATCATCATCATCAGCTCATCATGATATCATCATCATCATCTCATCATGATATCATCATCATCTCATCATGATATCATCATCATCTCATCATGATATCATCATCATCTCATCATGATATCATCATCATCATCATCTCATCATGATATCATCATCATCATCATCATCATCATCATCATCATCATCATCTCATCATGATATCATCATCATCAGCTCATCATGATATCATCATCATCAGCTCATCATGATATCATCATCATCTCATCATGATATCATCATCATCTCATCATGATATCATCATCATCATCTCATCATGATATCATCATCATCATCATCATCATCATCATCATCATCATCATCATCATCTCATCATGATATCATCATCATCAGCTCATCATGATATCATCATCATCATCTCATCATATCATCATCATCTCATCATGATATCATCATCATCTCATCATAATATCATCAACATCATCTCATCATATCATCATCATCTCATCATGATATCATCAACATCATCTCATCATATCATCATCATATCATCATGATATCATCATCATCATCATCATCATCTCATCATGATATCATCATCATCGTCTCATCATGATATCATCATCATCATCATCATCTCATCATGATATCATCATCATGATCATCTCATCATGATATCATCATCATGATATCATCATCATGATATCATCATCATCTCATCATCATGATATCATCATCATGATATCATCATCATGATATCATCATCATCTCATCATCATCATCATCATCATCATCATCATCTCATCATGATATCATCATCATCATCTCATCATGATATCATCATCATGATATCATCATGATATCATCATCATCATCTCATCATGATATCATCATCATCATCATCATCATCATCTCATCATGATATCATCATCATGATATCATCATCATCGTCTCATCATGATATCATCATCATCATCTCATCATGATATCATCATCATGATATCATCATCATCATCATCATCATCATCATCATCATCATCATCATCATAATATCATCATGATATCATCATCATGATATCATCATCATCATCATCATCATCATCATCATCTCATCATGATATCATCATCATGATATCATCATCATCATGATATCATCATCATCTTCATCATCATCATCATCATCATCATCATCATCTCATCATGATATCATCATCATCATCATCATCATCATCTCAACATGATATCATCATCATCATCATCATCATCATCATTCATCATCATCATCATCTCATCATGATATCATCATCATGATATCATCATCATCATGATATCATCATCATCATCTTCATCATCATCATCATCATCATCTCATCATGATATCATCATCATGATATCATCATCATCGTCTCATCATGATATCATCATCATCTCATCATGATATCATCATCATCTCATCATGATATCATCATCATCATCTCATCATGATATCATCATCATCATCATCATCATCATCATCATCATCTCATCATGATATCATCATCATCGGCTCATCATGATATCATCATCATCATCTCATCATGAAATCATCATCATCTCATCATGATATCATCATCATCTCATCATGGTATCATCATCATCTCATCATGATATCATCATCATCATCATCATCTCATCATGATATCATCATCATCATCATCATCATCTCATCATGGTATCATCATCATCAGCTCATCATGATATCATCATCATCATCTCATCATGATATCATCATCATCTCATCATGATATCATCATCATCATCATCATCATCATCTCATCATGATATCATCATCATCATCTCATCATATCATCATCATCTCATCATGATATCATCATCATCATCATCTCATCATGATATCATCAACATCATCTCATCATATCATCATCATCTCATCATGATATCATCAACATCATCTCATCATATCATCTTCATATCATCATGATATCATCATCATCATCATCATCATCTCATCATGATATCATCATCATCGTCTCATCATGATATCATCATCATCATCATCATCTCATCATGATATCATCATCATGATCATCTCATCATGATATCATCATCATGATATCATCATCATGATATCATCATCATCTCATCATCATGATATCATCATCATGATATCATCATCATGATATCATCATCATGATATCATCATCATGATATCATCATCATCTCATCATCATCATCATCATCATCATCATCATCATCATCTCATCATGATATCATCATCATCATCTCATCATGATATCATCATCATGATATCATCATGATATCATCATCATCATCTCATCATGATATCATCATCATCATCATCATCATCATCATCATCATCATCATCATCTCATCATGATATCATCATCATGATATCATCATCATCGTCTCATCATGATATCATCATCATCATCTCATCATGATATCATCATCATGATATCATCATCATCATCATCATCATCATCATCATCATCATCATCATCATCATCATCATAATATCATCATGATATCATCATCATGATATCATCATCATCGTCTCATCATGATATCATCATCATCATCTCATCATGATATCATCATCATGATATCATCATCATCATCATCATCATCATCATCATCATCTCATCATGATATCATCATCATGATATCATCATCATCATCTCATCATGATATCATCATCATCATCATCTCATCATGATATCATCATCATGATCATCTCATCATGATATCATCATCATGATATCGTCATCATGATATCATCATCATCGTCTCATCATGATATCATCATCATCATCATCATCTCATCATGATATCATCATCATCGTCTCATCCTGATATCATCATCATCATCACCTCATCATGATATCATCATCATGATATAATCATCATCATCATCTCATCATGATATCATCATCATCATCATCATCATCTCATCATGATATCATCATCATCTCATCATGATTTCATCATCATCATCATCATCATCATCATCTCATCATGATATCATCATCATCATCATCTCATCATAATATCATCATCACCATCATCATCTCATCATCATCTCATCATGATATCATCATCATCTCATCATGATATCTTCATTATCTCATCATGATATCATCCTCATCTCATCATGATATCATCATCATCTCATCATGATATCATCATCATCATCTCATCATGATATCATCATCATCATCTCATCATGATATCATCATCATCATCATATCATCATGATATCATCATCATCATCATCATCATCATCATCTCATCATGATATCATCATCATCATCTCATCATAATATCATCATCATGATATCATCATCATCATCATCATCATCATCATCATCTCATCATGATATCATCATCATGATATCATCATCATCGTCTCATCATGATATCATCATCATCATCATCTCATCATGATATCATCATCATCATCATCATCATCATCATCATCATCTCATCATGATATCATCATCATCATCTCATCATAATATCATCATCATGATATCATCATCATGATATCATCATCATGATATCATCATCATCATCATCATCATCATATCATCATGATATCATCATCATGATATCATCATCATCGTCTCATCATGATATCATCATCATCATGATCTCATCATGATATCATCATCATCATCATCATATCATCATGATAAAATCATCATCGTCTCATCATGATATCATCATCATCATCATCTCATCATGATAAAATCATCATCATCTCATCATCATCATCATCATCATCATCTCATCATGATATCATTATCATCATATCATCATGATATCATCATCATCTCATCATGATATCATCATCATCATCTCATCATCATCATCTCATCATGATATCATCATCATCATCATCTCATCATGATATCATCATCATCATCATCTCATCATGATATCATCATCATCATCATCTCATCATGATATCATCATCATGATATCATCATCGTCGTCTCATCATGATATCATCATCATCTCATCATTATATCATCATCATGATCATCTCATCATGATATCATCATCATGATATCATCATCATGATATCATCATCATCATCATCTCATCATGATATCATCATCATGATATCATCATCATCGTCTCATCATGATATCATCATCATCATCATCATCATCATCATCTCATCATGATATCATCATCATAATCATCTCATCATGATATCATCATCATCATCTCATCATGATATCATCATCATGATATCATCATCATCATCATCATCATCATCATCTCATCATGATATCATCATCATCATCATCATCATCATCATCATCATCATCTCATCATGATATCAACATCATCATCTCATCATCATCATCATCTCATCATGATATCATCATCATGATATCATCATCATCATCATCATCATCATCATATCATCATGATATCATCATCATGATATCATCATCATCATCTCATCATGATATCATCATCATGATCATCTCATCATGATATCATCATCATGATCATCTCATCATGATATCATAATCATGATATCATCATCAGCGTCTCATTATGATATCATCATCCTGATATCATCATCATGATATCATCATCATCATCTCATCATGATATCATCATCATCATCTCATCATCATCATCATCTCATCATGATATCATCATCATCATCTCATCATGATATCATCATCCTGATATCATCATCATGATATCATCATCATCATCTCATCATGATATCATCATCATCATCTCATCATCATCATCATCTCATCATGATATCATCATCATCATCTCATCATGATATCATCATCATCATCATCATCATCATCATCATCATCTCATCATGATATCATCATCATCATCGTCTCATCATGATATCATCATCATCATCATCTCATCATGATATCATCATCATCGTCTCATCATGATATCATCATCATCATCATCATCTCATCATGATATCATCATCATGATCATCTCATCATGATATCATCATCATGATATCATCATCATGATATCATCATCATCTCATCATCATGATATCATCATCATGATATCATCATCATGATATCATCATCATCTCATCATCATCATCATCATCATCATCATCATCATCATCTCATCATGATATCATCATCATCATCTCATCATGATATCATCATCATGATATCATCATGATATCATCATCATCATCTCATCATGATATCATCATCATCATCATCATCATCATCATCATCATCTCATCATGATATCATCATCATGATATCATCATCATCGTCTCATCATAATATCATCATCATCATCTCATCATGATATCATCATCATGATATCATCATCATCATCATCATCATCATCATCATCATCATCATAATATCATCATGATATCATCATCATGATATCATCATCATCGTCTCATCATGATATCATCATCATCATCTCATCATGATATCATCATCATGATATCATCATCATCATCATCATCATCTCATCATGATATCATCATCATGATATCATCATCATCATCTCATCATGATATCATCATCATCATCATCATCTCATCATGATATCATCATCATGATCATCTCATCATGATATCATCATCATGATATCGTCATCATGATATCATCATCATCGTCTCATCATGATATCATCATCATCATCATCATCTCATCATGATATCATCATCATCGTCTCATCCTGATATCATCATCATCATCACCTCATCATGATATCATCATCATCATCATCTCATCATAATATCATCATGATATCATCATCATCTCATCATGATATCTTCATTATCTCATCATGATATCATCCTCATCTCATCATGATATCATCATCATCTCATCATGATATCATAATCATCATCTCATCATGATATCATCATCATCATCTCATCATGATATCATCATCATCGTCTCATCATGATATCATCATCATCTCATGATGATATCATCATCATCATCATCATCATCATCATCTCATCATGATATCATCATCATCATCATCATCATCATCATCATCATCTCATCATGATATCATCATCATGATATCATCATCATCATGATATCATCATCATCTTCATCATCATCATCATCATCATCTCATCATGATACCATCATCATGATATCATCATCATCATGATATCATCATCATCATGATATCATCATCATCATCATCTCATCATGATATCATCATCATCGTCTCATCATGATATCATCATCATCATCATCTCATCATTATATCATCATCATAATCATCTCATCATGATATCATCATCATCATCTCATCATGATATCATACTCATGATATCATCATCTCATCATGATATCATCATCATCATCATCATCTCAACATGATATCATCATCATCATCATCATCATCATCATCAGCTCATCATGATATCATCATCATGATATCATCATCATTATGATATCATCATCATCTTCATCATCATCATCATCTCATCATGATATCATCATCATCTCATCAGGATATCATCATCATGATATCATCATCATTATGATATCATCATCATCTTCATCATGATATCATCATCATCATCATCATCATCTCATCATGATATCATCATCATCTCATCAGGATATCATCATCATCTCATCATGATATCATCATCTCATCATGATATCATCATCATCATCATCATCTCATCATGATATCATCAACATCATCTCATCATGATATCATCATCATCGTCTCATCATGATATCATCATCATCTCATCATGATATCATCATCATCTCATCATGATATCATCAACATCATCATCATCTCATCATGATATCATCATGATATCATCATCATCAGCTCATCATGATATCATCATCATCATCTCATCATATCATCATCATCTCATCATGATATCATCATCATCATCATCATCATCATCTCATCATGATATCATCAACATCATCTCATCATGATATCATCATCATCATCTCATCATGATATCATCATCATCTCATCATGATATCATCATCATCATCATCATCATCATCTCAACATGATATCATCATCATCATCATCATCATCATCATCATCATCTCATCATGATATCATCATCATGATATCATCATCATCATGATATCATCATCATCTTCATCATCATCATCATCATCTCATCATGATATCATCATCATCATCATCATCATCATCATCATCTCAACATGATATCATCATCATCATCATCATCATCATCATTCATCATCATCATCATCTTCATCATCATCATCATCATCATCATCATCATCTCATCATGATATCATCATCATGATATCATCATCATCGTCTCATCATGATATCATCATCATCTCATCATGATATCATCATCATCTCATCATGATATCATCATCATCATCATCATCTCATCATGATATCATCATCATCATCATCATCATCATCATCATCATCTCATCATGATATCATCATCATCAGCTCATCATGATATCATCATCATCATCTCATCATGATATCATCATCATCTCATCATGATATCATCATCATCTCATCATGATATCATCATCATCTCATCATGATATCATCATCATCATCATCATCTCATCATGATATCATCATCATCATCATCATCATCATCATCTCATCATGATATCATCATCATAAGCTCATCATGATATAATCATCATCTCATCATGATATCATCATCATCTCATCATGATATCATCATCATCATCATCTCATCATGATATCATCATCATCATCATCATCATCATCATCATCTCATCATGATATCATCATCATCAGCTCATCATGATATCATCATCATCATCTCATCATATCATCATCATCTCATCATGATATCATCATCATCATCATCTCATCATGATATCATCAACATCATCTCATCATATCATCATCATCTCATCATGATATCATCAACATCATCTCATCATATCATCATCATATCATCATGATATCATCATCATCATCATCATCATCTCATCATGATATCATCATCATCGTCTCATCATGATATCATCATCATCATCATCATCTCATCATGATATCATCATCATGATCATCTCATCATGATATCATCATCATGATATCATCATCATGATATCATCATCATCATCATCATCATCATCATCATCATCATCATCATGATATCATCATCATCATCATCTCATCATGATATCATCATCATGATATCATCATCATGATATCATCATCATCATCATCTCATCATGATATCATGATCATCTCATCATGATATCTTCATTATCTCATCATAATATCATCATCATCTCATCATGATATCATCATCATCATCTCATCATGATATCATCATCATCATCATCTCATCATGATATCATCATCATCTCATCATGATATCATCATCATCATCTCATCATCATCATCATCATCTCATCATGATATCATCATCAGCGTCTCATTATGATATCATCATCCTGATATCATCATCATGATATCATCATCATCATCTCATCATGATATCATCATCATCATCTCATCATCATCATCATCATCTCATCATCATCATCATCATCTCATCATGATATCATCATCAGCGTCTCATTATGATATCATCATCCTGATATCATCATCATGATATCATCATCATCATCTCATCATGATATCATCATCATCATATCATCATCATCATCATCTCATCATGATATCATCATCATCTCATCATGATATCATCATCCTGATATCATCATCATGATATCATCATCATCATCTCATCATGATATCATCATCATCATCTCATCATCATCATCATCTCATCATGATATCATCATCATCATCTCATCATGATATCATCATCATCATCATCATCATCATCATCTCATCATGATATCATCATCATCATCATCGTCTCATCATGATATCATCATCATCATCTCATCATGATATCAGCATCATCATCTCATCATGATATCATCATCATCATGATATCATCATCATCATGATATCATCATCATCATCATCATCATCATCATCATCATCATCATCATCTCATCATGATATCATCATCATCATCTCATCATGATATCATCATCATCATCATCATCATCATCATCATCATCTCATCATGATATCATCATCATCATCGTCTCATCATGATATCATCATCATCATCATCATCATCATCATCATCATCATCTCATCATGATATCATCATCATCATCGTCTCATCATGATATCATCATCATCATCTCATCATGATATCATCATCATGATATCATCATCATATTATCATCATCATCATGATATCATCATCATCTTCATCATCATCATCATCTCATCATGATATCATCATCATGATATCATCATCATCGTCTCATCATGATATCATCATCATCTCATCATGATATCATCATCATCTCATCATGATATCATCATCATCATCATCATCATCATCTCATCATGATATCATCATCATCATCATCATCTCATCATGATATCATCATCATGATATCATCATCATCATGATATCATCATCATCTTCATCATCATCATCATCATCTCATCATGATATCATCATCATCGTCTCATCATGATATCACCATCATCGTCTCATCATGATATCATCATCATCTCATGATGATATCATCATCATCATCATCATCATCTCATCATGATATCATCATCATCATCATCATCATCTCATCATGATATCATCATCATGATATCATCATCATCATGATATCATCATCATCTTCATCATCATCATCATCATCTCATCATGATACCATCATCATGATATCATCATCATCATGATATCATCATCATCATCATCATCATCTCATCATGATATCATCATCATCGTCTCATCATGATATCATCATCATCATCATCGCATCATTATATCATCAATATAATCATCTCATCATGATATCATCATCATCATCTCATCATGATATCATCATCATCATCATCATCTCATCATGATATCATCATCATCATCATCATCTCAACATGATATCATCATCATCATCATCATCATCATCATCATCAGCTCATCATGATATCATCATCATGATATCATCATCATTATGATATCATCATCATCTTCATCATCATCATCATCTCATCATGATATCATCATCATCTCATCATGATATCATCATCATCTCATCAGGATATCATCATCATGATATCATCATCATTATGATATCATCATCTTCATCATGATATCATCATCATCATCATCATCATCTCATCATGATATCATCAACATCATCTCATCATGATATCATCATCATCGTCTCATCATGATATCATCATCATCTCATCATGATATCATCATCATCATCATCATCTCATCATGATATCATCAACATCATCTCATCATAATATCATCATCATCGTCTCATCATGATATCATCATCATCTCATCATGATATCATCATCATCTCATCATGATATCATCAACATCATCATCATCATCTCATCATGATATCATCATGATATCATCATCATCAGCTCATCATGATATCATCATCTCATCATATCATCATCATCTCATCATGATATCATCATCATCATCATCATCATCATCATCATCTCATCATGATATCATCAACATCATCTCATCATGATATCATCATCATCATCTCATCATGATATCATCATCATCTCATCATGATATCATCATCATCATCATCATCATCTCAACATGATATCATCATCATCATCATCATCATCATCATCATCTCATCATGATATCATCATCATGATATCATCATCATCATGATATCATCATCATCTTCATCATCATCATCATCATCTCATCATGATATCATCATCATCATCATCATCATCTCAACATGATATCATCATCATCATCATCATCATCATCATCATCATCATTCATCATCATCATCATCTCATCATGATATCATCATCATGATATCATCATCATCATGATATCATCATCATCATCTTCATCATCATCATCATCATCATCATCATCTCATCATGATATCATCATCATGATATCATCATCATCGTCTCATCATGATATCATCATCATCTCATCATGATATCATCATCATCTCATCATGATATCATCATCATCATCATCATCATCTCATCATGATATCATCATCATCATCATCATCATCATCATCATCATCATCATCATCTCATCATGATATCATCATCATCAGCTCATCATGATATCATCATCATCATCTCATCATGATATCATCATCATCTCATCATGATATCATCATCATCTCATCATGATATCATCATCATCTCATCATGATATCATCATCATCATCATCATCATCTCATCATGATATCATCATCATCATCATCATCATCATCATCATCATCATCTCATCATGATATCATCATCATCAGCTCATCATGATATCATCATCATCATCTCATCATGATATCATCATCATCTCATCATGATATCATCATCATCTCATCATGATATCATCATCATCATCTCATCATGATATCATCATCATCATCATCATCATCATCATCATCATCATCTCATCATGATATCATCATCATCAGCTCATCATGATATCATCATCATCATCTCATCATATCATCATCATCTCATCATGATATCATCATCATCATCATCTCATCATAATATCATCAACATCATCTCATCATATCATCATCATCTCATCATGATATCATCAACATCATCTCATCATATCATCATCATATCATCATGATATCATCATCATCATCATCATCATCATCATCTCATCATGATATCATCATCATCGTCTCATCATGATATCATCATCATCATCATCTCATCATGATATCATCATCATGATCATCTCATCATGATATCATCATCATGATATCATCATCATGATATCATCATCATGATATCATCATCATCTCATCATCATGATATCATCATCATGATATCATCATCATGATATCATCATCATCTCATCATCATCATCATCATCATCATCATCATCATCATCTCATCATGATATCATCATCATCATCTCATCATGATATCATCATCATGATATCATCATGATATCATCATCATCATCTCATCATGATATCATCATCATCATCATCATCATCATCATCTCATCATGATATCATCATCATGATATCATCATCATCGTCTCATCATGATATCATCATCATCATCTCATCATGATATCATCATCATGATATCATCATCATCATCATCATCATCATCATCATCATCATCATCATCATCATCATCATAATATCATCATGATATCATCATCATCATCATCATCATCATCATCATCATCATCATCATCATCTCATCATGATATCATCATCATGATATCATCATCATCATGATATCATCATCATCTTCATCATCATCATCATCATCTCATCATGATATCATCATCATCATCATCATCATCATCATCATCTCAACATGATATCATCATCATCATCATCATCATCATCATCATCATCATCATTCATCATCATCATCATCTCATCATGATATCATCATCATGATATCATCATCATCATGATATCATCATCATCATCTTCATCATCATCATCATCATCATCATCATCTCATCATGATATCATCATCATGATATCATCATCATCGTCTCATCATGATATCATCATCATCTCATCATGATATCATCATCATCTCATCATGATATCATCATCATCATCTCATCATGATATCATCATCATCATCATCATCATCATCATCATCATCATCATCTCATCATGATATCATCATCATCGGCTCATCATGATATCATCATCTCATCATGATATCATCATCATCTCATCATGATATCATCATCATCTCATCATGGTATCATCATCATCTCATCATGATATCATCATCATCATCATCATCATCTCATCATGATATCATCATCATCATCATCATCATCATCATCATCATCATCATCTCATCATGGTATCATCATCATCAGCTCATCATGATATCATCATCATCATCTCATCATGATATCATCATCATCTCATCATGATATCATCATCATCTCATCATGATATCATCATCATCATCATCATCATCATCATCATCTCATCATGATATCATCATCATCAGCTCATCATGATATCATCATCATGATATCATCATCATCATCTCATCATGATATCATCATCATCATCTCATCATCATCATCATCATCTCATCATCATCATCATCATCTCATCATGATATCATCATCAGCGTCTCATTATGATATCATCATCCTGATATCATCATCATGATATCATCATCATCATCTCATCATGATATCATCATCATCATATCATCATCATCATCATCTCATCATGATATCATCATCATCTCATCATGATATCATCATCCTGATATCATCATCATGATATCATCATCATCATCTCATCATGATATCATCATCATCATCTCATCATCATCATCATCTCATCATGATATCATCATCATCATCTCATCATGATATCATCATCATCATCATCATCATCATCATCTCATCATGATATCATCATCATCATCATCGTCTCATCATGATATCATCATCATCATCTCATCATGATATCAGCATCATCATCTCATCATGATATCATCATCATCATGATATCATCATCATCATGATATCATCATCATCATCATCATCATCATCATCATCATCATCATCATCTCATCATGATATCATCATCATCATCTCATCATGATATCATCATCATCATCATCATCATCATCATCATCATCTCATCATGATATCATCATCATCATCGTCTCATCATGATATCATCATCATCATCATCATCATCATCATCATCATCATCTCATCATGATATCATCATCATCATCGTCTCATCATGATATCATCATCATCATCTCATCATGATATCATCATCATGATATCATCATCATATTATCATCATCATCATGATATCATCATCATCTTCATCATCATCATCATCTCATCATGATATCATCATCATGATATCATCATCATCGTCTCATCATGATATCATCATCATCTCATCATGATATCATCATCATCTCATCATGATATCATCATCATCATCATCATCATCATCTCATCATGATATCATCATCATCATCATCATCTCATCATGATATCATCATCATGATATCATCATCATCATGATATCATCATCATCTTCATCATCATCATCATCATCTCATCATGATATCATCATCATCGTCTCATCATGATATCACCATCATCGTCTCATCATGATATCATCATCATCTCATGATGATATCATCATCATCATCATCATCATCTCATCATGATATCATCATCATCATCATCATCATCTCATCATGATATCATCATCATGATATCATCATCATCATGATATCATCATCATCTTCATCATCATCATCATCATCTCATCATGATACCATCATCATGATATCATCATCATCATGATATCATCATCATCATCATCATCATCTCATCATGATATCATCATCATCGTCTCATCATGATATCATCATCATCATCATCGCATCATTATATCATCAATATAATCATCTCATCATGATATCATCATCATCATCTCATCATGATATCATCATCATCATCATCATCTCATCATGATATCATCATCATCATCATCATCTCAACATGATATCATCATCATCATCATCATCATCATCATCATCAGCTCATCATGATATCATCATCATGATATCATCATCATTATGATATCATCATCATCTTCATCATCATCATCATCTCATCATGATATCATCATCATCTCATCATGATATCATCATCATCTCATCAGGATATCATCATCATGATATCATCATCATTATGATATCATCATCTTCATCATGATATCATCATCATCATCATCATCATCTCATCATGATATCATCAACATCATCTCATCATGATATCATCATCATCGTCTCATCATGATATCATCATCATCTCATCATGATATCATCATCATCATCATCATCTCATCATGATATCATCAACATCATCTCATCATAATATCATCATCATCGTCTCATCATGATATCATCATCATCTCATCATGATATCATCATCATCTCATCATGATATCATCAACATCATCATCATCATCTCATCATGATATCATCATGATATCATCATCATCAGCTCATCATGATATCATCATCTCATCATATCATCATCATCTCATCATGATATCATCATCATCATCATCATCATCATCATCATCTCATCATGATATCATCAACATCATCTCATCATGATATCATCATCATCATCTCATCATGATATCATCATCATCTCATCATGATATCATCATCATCATCATCATCATCTCAACATGATATCATCATCATCATCATCATCATCATCATCATCTCATCATGATATCATCATCATGATATCATCATCATCATGATATCATCATCATCTTCATCATCATCATCATCATCTCATCATGATATCATCATCATCATCATCATCATCTCAACATGATATCATCATCATCATCATCATCATCATCATCATCATCATTCATCATCATCATCATCTCATCATGATATCATCATCATGATATCATCATCATCATGATATCATCATCATCATCTTCATCATCATCATCATCATCATCATCATCTCATCATGATATCATCATCATGATATCATCATCATCGTCTCATCATGATATCATCATCATCTCATCATGATATCATCATCATCTCATCATGATATCATCATCATCATCATCATCATCTCATCATGATATCATCATCATCATCATCATCATCATCATCATCATCATCATCATCATCTCATCATGATATCATCATCATCAGCTCATCATGATATCATCATCATCATCTCATCATGATATCATCATCATCTCATCATGATATCATCATCATCTCATCATGATATCATCATCATCTCATCATGATATCATCATCATCATCATCATCATCTCATCATGATATCATCATCATCATCATCATCATCATCATCATCTCATCATGATATCATCATCATCAGCTCATCATGATATCATCATCATCATCTCATCATGATATCATCATCATCTCATCATGATATCATCATCATCTCATCATGATATCATCATCATCATCTCATCATGATATCATCATCATCATCATCATCATCATCATCATCATCATCTCATCATGATATCATCATCATCAGCTCATCATGATATCATCATCATCATCTCATCATATCATCATCATCTCATCATGATATCATCATCATCATCATCTCATCATAATATCATCAACATCATCTCATCATATCATCATCATCTCATCATGATATCATCAACATCATCTCATCATATCATCATCATATCATCATGATATCATCATCATCATCATCATCATCATCATCTCATCATGATATCATCATCATCGTCTCATCATGATATCATCATCATCATCATCTCATCATGATATCATCATCATGATCATCTCATCATGATATCATCATCATGATATCATCATCATGATATCATCATCATGATATCATCATCATCTCATCATCATGATATCATCATCATGATATCATCATCATGATATCATCATCATCTCATCATCATCATCATCATCATCATCATCATCATCATCATCTCATCATGATATCATCATCATCATCTCATCATGATATCATCATCATGATATCATCATGATATCATCATCATCATCTCATCATGATATCATCATCATCATCATCATCATCATCATCTCATCATGATATCATCATCATGATATCATCATCATCGTCTCATCATGATATCATCATCATCATCTCATCATGATATCATCATCATGATATCATCATCATCATCATCATCATCATCATCATCATCATCATCATCATCATCATCATAATATCATCATGATATCATCATCATCATCATCATCATCATCATCATCATCATCATCATCATCTCATCATGATATCATCATCATGATATCATCATCATCATGATATCATCATCATCTTCATCATCATCATCATCATCTCATCATGATATCATCATCATCATCATCATCATCATCATCATCTCAACATGATATCATCATCATCATCATCATCATCATCATCATCATCATCATTCATCATCATCATCATCTCATCATGATATCATCATCATGATATCATCATCATCATGATATCATCATCATCATCTTCATCATCATCATCATCATCATCATCATCTCATCATGATATCATCATCATGATATCATCATCATCGTCTCATCATGATATCATCATCATCTCATCATGATATCATCATCATCTCATCATGATATCATCATCATCATCTCATCATGATATCATCATCATCATCATCATCATCATCATCATCATCATCATCTCATCATGATATCATCATCATCGGCTCATCATGATATCATCATCTCATCATGATATCATCATCATCTCATCATGATATCATCATCATCTCATCATGGTATCATCATCATCTCATCATGATATCATCATCATCATCATCATCATCTCATCATGATATCATCATCATCATCATCATCATCATCATCATCATCATCTCATCATGGTATCATCATCATCAGCTCATCATGATATCATCATCATCATCTCATCATGATATCATCATCATCTCATCATGATATCATCATCATCTCATCATGATATCATCATCATCATCATCATCATCATCATCATCTCATCATGATATCATCATCATCAGCTCATCATGATATCATCATCATCATCTCATCATATCATCATCATCTCATCATGATATCATCAACATCATCTCATCATATCATCATCATCTCATCATGATATCATCAACATCATCTCATCATATCATCATCATATCATCATGATATCATCATCATCATCATCATCATCTCATCATGATATCATCATCATCGTCTCATCATGATATCATCATCATCATCATCATCTCATCATGATATCATCATCATGATCATCTCATCATGATATCATCATCATGATATCATCATCATGATATCATCATCATCTCATCATCATGATATCATCATCATGATATCATCATCATGATATCATCATCATCTCATCATCATCATCATCATCATCATCATCATCATCATCATCATCTCATCATGATATCATCATCATCATCTCATCATGATATCATCATCATGATATCATCATGATATCATCATCATCATCTCATCATGATATCATCATCATCATCATCATCATCATCATCATCTCATCATGATATCATCATCATGATATCATCATCATCGTCTCATCATGATATCATCATCATCATCTCATCATGATATCATCATCATGATATCATCATCATCATCATCATCATCATCATCATCATCATCATCATCATAATATCATCATGATATCATCATCATGATATCATCATCATCGTCTCATCATGATATCATCATCATCATCTCATCATGATATCATCATCATGATATCATCATCATCATCATCATCATCATCATCATCTCATCATGATATCATCATCATGATATCATCATCATCATCTCATCATGATATCATCATCATCATCATCATCTCATCATGATATCATCATCATCGTCTCATCATGATATCATCATCATCATCATCATCTCATCATGATATCATCATCATCGTCTCATCCTGATATCATCATCATCATCACCTCATCATGATATCATCATCATGATATAATCATCATCATCATCTCATCATGATATCATCATCATCATCATCATCATCTCATCATGATATCATCATCATCTCATCATGATTTCATCATCATCATCATCATCATCATCATCATCATCTCATCATGATATCATCATCATCATCATCTCATCATAATATCATCATCACCATCATCATCTCATCATCATCTCATCATGATATCATCATCATCTCATCATGATATCTTCATTATCTCATCATGATATCATCCTCATCTCATCATGATATCATCATCATCTCATCATGATATCATCATCATCATCTCATCATGATATCATCATCATCATCTCATCATGATATCATCATCATCATCATCTCATCATGATATCATCATCATCATCATCATCATCATCTCATCATGATATCATCATCATCATCTCATCATAATATCATCATCATGATATCATCATCATCATCATCATCATCATCATCTCATCATGATATCATCATCATGATATCATCATCATCGTCTCATCATGATATCATCATCATCATCATCTCATCATGATATCATCATCATCATCATCATCATCATCATCATCATCTCATCATGATATCATCATCATCATCTCATCATAATATCATCATCATGATATCATCATCATGATATCATCATCATGATATCATCATCATGATATCATCATCATCATCATCATCATCATATCATCATGATATCATCATCATGATATCATCATCATCGTCTCATCATGATATCATCATCATCATGATCTCATCATGATATCATCATCATCATCATCATATCATCATGATAAAATCATCATCGTCTCATCATGATATCATCATCATCATCATCTCATCATGATTTCATCATCATCATCTCATCATCATCATCATCATCATCTCATCATGATATCATTATCATCATATCATCATGATATCATCATCATCTCATCATGATATCATCATCATCATCTCATCATGATATCATCATCATCATCATCTCATCATGATATCATCATCATCATCATCTCATCATGATATCATCATCATGATATCATCATCGTCGTCTCATCATGATATCATCATCATCTCATCATTATATCATCATCATGATCATCTCATCATGATATCATCATCATGATATCATCATCATGATATCATCATCATCATCATCTCATCATGATATCATCATCATAATCATCTCATCATGATATCATCATCATCATCTCATCATGATATCATCATCATGATATCATCATCATCATCATCATCATCATCTCATCATGATATCATCATCATCATCATCATCATCATCATCATCATCATCATCATCATCTCATCATGATATCAACATCATCATCTCATCATCATCATCATCTCATCATGATATCATCATCATGATATCATCATCATCATCATCATCATCATCATATCATCATGATATCATCATCATGATATCATCATCATCATCTCATCATGATATCATCATCATGATCATCTCATCATGATATCATCATCATGATCATCTCATCATGATATCATAATCATGATATCATCATCATCATCATCATCATCATGATATCATCATCATCATCATCATCGTCGTCTCATCATGCTACCATCATCATCATCATCTCATCATGATATCATCATCATGAAATCATCATCATCATCATCATCATCATAATCTCATCATAATATCATCATCATGATATCATCATCATCATCTCATCATGATATCATCATCATCATCATCATCTCATCATGATATCATCATCATGATATCATCATCATCATCTCATCATGATATCATCATCATGATATCATCATCATCATCATCTCATCATGATATCATCATCATCATCATCATCATCATCATCATCTCATCATGATATCATCATCATAATCATCTCATCATGATATCATCATCATGATATCATCATCATGATATCATCATCTCATCATGATATCAACATCATGATATCATCATCATCATCATCATCATCATCATCATCTCATCATGATATCATCATCATCATCATCTCATCATGATATCATCATCATGATATCATCATCATCATCATCATCATCTCATCATGATATCATCATCATCTCATCATGATATCTTCATTATCTCATCATGATATCATTATCATCTCATCATGATATCATCATTATCATCTCATCATGATATCATCATCATCTCATCATGATATCATCATTATCATCTCATCATGATATCATCATCATCTCATCATGATATCATCATCATCATCATCATCATCATCATCATCATCATCATCATCTCATCATGATATCATCATCATCATCATCATCATCATCATCATCATCATCTCATCATGATATCATCATCATCGTCTCATTATGATATCATCATCATCATCTCATCATGATATCATCATCATCATCTCATCATGATATCATCATCATCATCTCATCATGATATCATCATCATCATCATCATCATCATCATCATCATCTCATCATGATATCATCATCATCGTCTGATTATGATATCATCATCATCATCATCTCATCATGATATCATCATCATCATCTCATCATGATATCATCATCATCATCATCATCATCATCATCATCATCATCATCATCATCATCATCTCATCATGATATCATCATCATCATCTCATCATGATATCATCATCATCATCATCATCATGATATCATCATCATGATATCATCATCATCATGATATCATCATCATCATCTCATCATGATATCATCATCCTGATATCATCATCATGATATCATCATCATCATCTCATCATGATATCATCATCATGATATCATCATCATCGTCATCATCTCATCATGATATCATCATCATCGTCTCATTATGATATCATCATCATCATCATCTCATCATGATATCATCATCATCATCTCATCATGATATCATCATCATCATCATCATCATCATCATCATCATCATCATCTCATCATGATATCATCATCATCATCTCATCATGATATCATCATCATCATCATCATCATCATCATCTCATCATGATATCATCATCATCAGCTCATCATGATATCATCATCATCATCTCATCATATCATCATCATCTCATCATGATATCATCATCATCATCATCTCATCATGATATCATCAACATCATCTCATCATATCATCATCATCTCATCATGATATCATCAACATCATCTCATCATATCATCATCATATCATCATGATATCATCATCATCATCATCATCATCTCATCATGATATCATCATCATCGTCTCATCATGATATCATCATCATCATCATCATCTCATCATGATATCATCATCATCATCATCTCATCATGATATCATCATCATGATCATCTCATCATGATATCATCATCATGATATCATCATCATGATATCATCATCATCTCATCATCATGATATCATCATCATGATATCATCATCATGATATCATCATCATCTCATCATCATCATCATCATCATCATCATCATCATCATCATCTCATCATGATATCATCATCATCATCTCATCATGATATCATCATCATGATATCATCATGATATCATCATCATCATCTCATCATGATATCATCATCATCATCATCATCATCATCATCATCATCTCATCATGATATCATCATCATGATATCATCATCATCGTCTCATCATGATATCATCATCATCATCTCATCATGATATCATCATCATGATATCATCATCATCATCATCATCATCATCATCATCATCATCATCATCATAATATCATCATGATATCATCATCATCATCATCATCATCATCATCTCATCATGATATCATCATCATGATATCATCATCATCATGATATCATCATCATCTTCATCATCATCATCATCATCTCATCATGATATCATCATCATCATCATCATCATCATCATCATCTCAACATGATATCATCATCATCATCATCATCATCATCATCATCATCATCATCATCATCATCATTCATCATCATCATCATCTCATCATGATATCATCATCATGATATCATCATCATCATGATATCATCATCATCGTCTCATCATGATATCATCATCATCTCATCATGATATCATCATCATCTCATCATGATATCATCATCATCATCATCATCTCATCATGATATCATCATCATCATCATCATCATCATCATCTCATCATGATATCATCATCATCGGCTCATCATGATATCATCATCATCATCTCATCATGATATCATCATCATCTCATCATGATATCATCATCATCTCATCATGGTATCATCATCATCTCATCATGATATCATCATCATCATCATCATCTCATCATGATATCATCTTCATCATCATCATCATCATCATCATCATCTCATCATGGTATCATCATCTCATCATGATATCATCATAATCATCTCATCATGATATCATCATCATCTCATCATGATATCATCATCATCTCATCATGATATCATCATCATCTCATCATGATATCATCATCATCATCATCATCATCATCATCATCTCATCATGATATCATCATCATCAGCTCATCATGATATCATCATCATCATCTCATCATATCATCATCATCTCATCATGATATCATCATCATCATCATCTCATCATGATATCATCAACATCATCTCATCATATCATCATCATCTCATCATGATATCATCAACATCATCTCATCATATCATCATAATATCATCATGATATCATCATCATCATCATCATCATCATCTCATCATGATATCATCATCATCGTCTCATCATGATATCATCATCATCATCATCATCTCATCATGATATCATCATCATGATCATCTCATCATGATATCATCATCATGATATCATCATCATGATATCATCATCATCTCATCATCATGATATCATCATCATGATATCATCATCATGATATCATCATCATGATATCATCATCATCTCATCATCATCATCATCATCATCATCATCATCATCATCATCATCTCATCATGATATCATCATCATCATCTCATCATGATATCATCATCATGATATCATCATGATATCATCATCATCATCTCATCATGATATCATCATCATCATCATCATCATCATCATCTCATCATGATATCATCATCATGATATCATCATCATCGTCTCATCATGATATCATCATCATCATCTCATCATGATATCATCATCATGATATCATCATCATCATCATCATCATCATCATCATCATCATCATCATCATAATATCATCATGATATCATCATCATGATATCATCATCATCGTCTCATCATGATATCATCATCATCATCTCATCATGATATCATCATCATGATATCATCATCATCATCATCATCATCATCTCATCATGATATCATCATCATGATATCATCATCATCATCTCATCATGATATCATCATCATCATCATCATCTCATCATGATATCATCATCATGATCATCTCATCATGATATCATCATCATGATATCGTCATCATGATATCATCATCATCGTCTCATCATGATATCATCATCATCATCATCATCATCTCATCATGATATCATCATCATCGTCTCATCCTGATATCATCATCATCATCACCTCATCATGATATCATCATCATGATATAATCATCATCATCATCTCATCATGATATCATCATCATCATCATCATCATCTCATCATGATATCATCATCATCTCATCATGATTTCATCATCATCATCATCATCATCATCTCATCATGATATCATCATCATCATCATCTCATCATAATATCATCATCACCATCATCATATCATCATCATCTCATCATGATATCTTCATTATCTCATCATGATATCATCCTCATCTCATCATGATATCATCATCATCTCATCATGATATCATCATCATCATCTCATCATGATATCATCATCATCATCTCATCATGATATCATCATCATCATCATCTCATCATGATATCATCATCATCATCATCATCATCATCTCATCATGATATCATCATCATCATCTCATCATAATATCATCATCATGATATCATCATCATCATCATCATCATCATCATCATCTCATCATGATATCATCATCATGATATCATCATCATCGTCTCATCATGATATCATCATCATCATCATCTCATCATGATATCATCATCATCATCATCATCATCATCATCATCATCTCATCATGATATCATCATCATCATCATCATCATCATCATCATCTCATCATGATATCATCATCATCATCTCATCATAAAATCATCATCATGATATCATCATCATGATATCATCATCATGATATCATCATCATGATATCATCATCATCATATCATCATGATATCATCATCATGATATCATCATCATCGTCTCATCATGATATCATCATCATCATGATCTCATCATGATATCATCATCATCATCATCATATCATCATGATAAAATCATCATCGTCTCATCATGATATCATCATCATCATCATCTCATCATGATTTCATCATCATCATCTCATCATCATCATCATCATCATCTCATCATGATATCATTATCATCATATCATCATGATATCATCATCATCTCATCATGATATCATCATCATCATCTCATCATCATCATCTCATCATGATATCATCATCATCATCATCTAATCATGATATCATCATCATCATCATCATCTCATCATGATATCATCATCATCATCATCTCATCATGATATCATCATCATGATATCATCATCGTCGTCTCATCATGATATCATCATCATCTCATCATTATATCATCATCATGATCATCTCATCATGATATCATCATCATGATATCATCATCATGATATCATCATCATCATCATCTCATCATGATATCATCATCATGATATCATCATCATCGTCTCATCATGATATCATCATCATCATCATCATCATCATCATCTCATCATGATATCATCATCATAATCATCTCATCATGATATCATCATCATCATCTCATCATGATATCATCATCATGATATCATCATCATCATCATCATCATCTCATCATGATATCATCATCATCATCATCATCATCATCATCATCATCTCATCATGATATCAACATCATCATCTCATCATCATCATCATCTCATCATGATATCATCATCATGATATCATCATCATCATCATCATCATCATATCATCATGATATCATCATCATGATATCATCATCATCATCTCATCATGATATCATCATCATGATCATCTCATCATGATATCATCATCATGATCATCTCATCATGATATCATAATCATGATATCATCATCATCATCATCATCATCATGATATCATCATCATCATCATCATCGTCGTCTCATCATGCTACCATCATCATCATCATCTCATCATGATATCATCATCATGAAATCATCATCATCATCATCATCATCATAATCTCATCATAATATCATCATCATGATATCATCATCATCATCTCATCATGATATCATCATCATCATCATCATCTCATCATGATATCATCATCATGATATCATCATCATCATCTCATCATGATATCATCATCATGATATCATCATCATCATGATATCATCATCATGATATCATCATTATCTTCATAATCATCATCATCATCTCATCATGATATCATCATCATGATATCATCATCATCGTCTCATCATCATCATGATATCATCATCATGATATCATCATTATCTTCATAATCATCATCATCATCTCATCATGATATCATCATCATGATATCATCATCATCGTCTCATCATTATATCATCATCATCATCATCTCATCATGATATCATCATCATAATCATCTCATCATGATATCATCATCATCATCTCATCATGATATCATCATCATGATATCATCATCATCATCATCTCATCATGATATCATCATCATCATCATCATCATCATCATCATCATCTCATCATGATATCATCATCATAATCATCTCATCATGATATCATCATCATGATATCATCATCATGATATCATCATCATCATCTCATCATGATATCAACATCATGATATCATCATCATCATCATCATCATCATCATCTCATCATGATATCATCATCATCATCTCATCATGATATCATCATCATCATCTCATCATGATATCAACATCATGATATCATCATCATCATCATCATCATCATCATCATCTCATCATGATATCATCATCATCATCATCTCATCATGATATCATCATCATGATATCATCATCATCATCATCATCATCTCATCATGATATCATCATCATCTCATCATGATATCTTCATTATCTCATCATGATATCATCATCATCATCTCATCATGATATCATCATCATCATCATCTCATCATGATATCATCATCATGATATCATCATCATCATGATATCATCATCATCATCTCATCATGATATCATCATCCTGATATCATCATCATGATATCATCATCATCATCTCATCATGATATCATCATCATGATATCATCATCATCGTCTCATCATGATATCATCATCATCATCATCATCATCATCTCATCATGATATCATCATCATAATCATCTCATCATGATATCATCATCATCATCTCATCATGATATCATCATCATGATATCATCATCATCATCATCATCATCATCATCTCATCATGATATCATCATCATCATCATCATCATCATCATCATCATCATCTCATCATGATATCAACATCATCATCATCATCTCATCATGATATCATCATCATGATATCATCATCATCATCATCATCATCATATCATCATGATATCATCATCATGATATCATCATCATCATCTCATCATGATATCATCATCATGATCATCTCATCATGATATCATCATCATGATCATCTCATCATGATATCATAATCATGATATCATCATCATCATCATCATCATCATGATATCATCATCATCATCATCATCGTCGTCTCATCATGCTACCATCATCATCATCATCTCATCATGATATCATCATCATGAAATCATCATCATCATCATCATCATCATCATAATCTCATCATAATATCATCATCATGATATCATCATGATATCATCATCATCATCATCATCATCTCATCATGATATCATCATCATGATATCATCATCATCATCTCATCATGA
>JAYKOZ010000087.1:902500-960000 GCA_036172795.1 Pelodytes ibericus
CATCATCTCATCATGATATCATCATCATCTCATCATGATATCATCATCATCATCATCATCATCATCTCATCATGATATCATCATCATCATCATCATCATCATCATCATCATCATCATCATCATCTCATCATGATATCATCATCATCAGCTCATCATGATATCATCATCATCATCTCATCATATCATCATCATCTCATCATGATATCATCATCATGATATCATCATCATCATGATATCATCATCATCTCATCATGATATCATCATCATCTCATCATGATATCATCATCATCATCATCATCTCATCATGATATCATCATCATCATCATCATCATCTCATCATGATATCATCATCATCAGCTCATCATGATATCATCATCATCATCATCATCTCATCATATCATCATCATCTCATCATGATATCATCATCATCATCATCATCTCATCATGGTATCATCAACATAATCTCATCATATCATCATCATCTCATCATGATATCATCATCATCTCATCTTGATATCATCATCATATCATCATGATATCATCATCATCATCATCATCATCATCATCTCATCATGATATCATCATCATCGTCTCATCATGATATCATCTTCATCATCATCATCTCATCATGATATCATCATCATGATCATCTCATCATGATATCATCATCATGATATCATCATCATGATATCATCATCATGATATCATCATCATCTCATCATCATCATCATCATCATCATCATCATCATCATCATCATCATCATCATCATCTCATCATGATATCATCATCATCATCTCATCATCATGATATCATCATCATGATATCATCATCATGATATCATCATGATATCATCATCATCATCTCATCATGATATCATCATCATCATCATCTCATCATGATATCATCATCATGATATCATCATCATGATATCATCATCATGATATCATCATCATCGTCTCATCATGATATCATCATCATCATCTCATCATGATACCATCATCATCATCATCATCATCATCATCATCATCATCATCATAATATCATCATGATATCATCATCATGATATCATCATCATCGTCTCATCATGATATCATCATCATCTCATCATGATATCATCATCATCATCATCATCATCATCTCATCATGATATCATCATCATCATCTCATCATAATATCATCATCATGATATCATCATCATGATATCATCATCATGATATCATCATCATCATCATCATCATATCATCATGATATCATCATCATGATATCATCATCATCGTCTCATCATGATATCATCATCATCGTCTCATCATGATATCATCATCATCATGATCTCATCATGATATCATCATCATCATCATCATATCATCATGATAAAATCATCATCGTCTCATCATGATATCATCATCATCATGATCTCATCATGATATCATCATCATGATATCATCATCATCGTCTCATCATGATATCATCATCATCATCATCTCATCATGATTTCATCATCTCATCATCATCATCATCATCATCATCATCATCTCATCATGATATCATCATCATCATCTCATCATGATATCATCATCATGATATCGTCATCATGATATCATCATCATCATCGTTTCATCATGATATCATCATCATCATCATCATCTCATCATGATATCATCATCATTGTCTCATCATGATATCATCATCATCATCACCTCATCATGATATCATCATCATAATATAAGCATCATCATCATCTCATCATGATATCATCATCATCAGCTCATCATGATATCATCATCATCATCTCATCATATCATCATCATCTCATCATGATATCATCATCATCATCATCATCATCATCTCATCATGATATCATCAACATCATCTCATCATGATATCATCATAATCATCTCATCATGATATCATCATCATCTCATCATGATATCATCATCATCATCATCATCATCATCATCTCAACATGATATCATCATCATCATCATCATCATCATCATCATCATCATCTCATCATGATATCATCATCATGATATCATCATCATCGTCTCATCATGATATCATCATCATCATCTCATCATGATATCATCATCATGATATCATCATCATCATCATCATCATCATCATCATCATCATAATATCATCATGATATCATCATCATCATCATCATCATCATCATCATCATCATCATCATCATCTCATCATGATATCATCATCATGATATCATCATCATCATGATATCATCATCATCTTCATCATCATCATCATCATCTCATCATGATATCATCATCATCATCATCATCATCATCTCAACATGATATCATCATCATCATCATCATCATCATCATCATCATCATCATTCATCATCATCATCATCTCATCATGATATCATCATCATGATATCATCATCATCATGATATCATCATCATCATCTTCATCATCATCATCATCATCATCATCATCATCATCTCATCATGATATCATCATCATGATATCATCATCATCGTCTCATCATGATATCATCATCATCTCATCATGATATCATCATCATCTCATCATGATATCATCATCATCATCTCATCATGATATCATCATCATCATCATCATCATCATCATCATCATCATCTCATCATGATATCATCATCATCGGCTCATCATGATATCATCATCATCATCTCATCATGATATCATCATCATCTCATCATGATATCATCATCATCTCATCATGGTATCATCATCATCTCATCATGATATCATCATCATCATCATCATCTCATCATGATATCATCATCATCATCATCATCATCATCATCATCATCATCATCTCATCATGGTATCATCATCATCAGCTCATCATGATATCATCATCATCATCTCATCATGATATCATCATCATCTCATCATGATATCATCATCATCTCATCATGATATCATCATCATCATCATCATCATCATCATCATCTCATCATGATATCATCATCATCAGCTCATCATGATATCATCATCATCATCTCATCATATCATCATCATCTCATCATGATATCATCATCATCATCATCTCATCATGATATCATCAACATCATCTCATCATATCATCATCATCTCATCATGATATCATCAACATCATCTCATCATATCATCATCATATCATCATGATATCATCATCATCATCATCATCATCTCATCATGATATCATCATCATCGTCTCATCATGATATCATCATCATCATCATCATCTCATCATGATATCATCATCATGATCATCTCATCATGATATCATCATCATGATATCATCATCATGATATCATCATCATCTCATCATCATGATATCATCATCATGATATCATCATCATGATATCATCATCATGATATCATCATCATCTCATCATCATCATCATCATCATCATCATCATCATCATCATCATCTCATCATGATATCATCATCATCATCTCATCATGATATCATCATCATGATATCATCATGATATCATCATCATCATCTCATCATGATATCATCATCATCATCATCATCATCATCATCATCATCATCTCATCATGATATCATCATCATGATATCATCATCATCGTCTCATCATGATATCATCATCATCATCTCATCATGATATCATCATCATGATATCATCATCATCATCATCATCATCATCATCATCATCATCATCATCATAATATCATCATGATATCATCATCATGATATCATCTTCATCGTCTCATCATGATATCATCATCATCATCTCATCATGATATCATCATCATGATATCATCATCATCATCATCAACTTCTCATCATGATATCATCATCATGATATCATCATCATCATCTCATCATGATATCATCATCATCATCATCATCTCATCATGATATCATCATCATGATCATCTCATCATGATATCATCATCATGATATCGTCATCATGATATCATCATCATCGTCTCATCATGATATCATCATCATCATCATCATCTCATCATGATATCATCATCATCGTCTAATCCTGATATCATCATCATCATCACCTCATCATGATATCATCATCATGATATAATCATCATCATCATCTCATCATGATATCATCATCATCATCATCATCATCTCATCATGATATCATCATCATCTCATCATGATTTCATCATCATCATCATCATCATCATCATCATCTCATCATGATATCATCATCATCATCATCTCATCATAATATCATCATCACCATCATCATCTCATCATCATCTCATCATGATATCATCATCATCTCATCATGATATCTTCATTATCTCATCATGATATCATCCTCATCTCATCATGATATCATCATCATCTCATCATGATATCATCATCATCATCTCATCATGATATCATCATCATCATCTCATCATGATATCATCATCATCATCATCTCATCATGATATCATCATCATCATCATCATCATCATCTCATCATGATATCATCATCATCATCTCATCATAATATCATCATCATGATATCATCATCATCATCATCATCATCATCATCTCATCATGATATCATCATCATGATATCATCATCATCGTCTCATCATGATATCATCATCATCATCATCTCATCATGATATCATCATCATCATCATCATCATCATCATCATCATCATCTCATCATGATATCATCATCATCATCTCATCATAATATCATCATCATGATATCATCATCATGATATCATCATCATGATATCATCATCATGATATCATCATCATCATCATCATCATATCATCATGATATCATCATCATGATATCATCATCATCGTCTCATCATGATATCATCATCATCATGATCTCATCATGATATCATCATCATCATCATCATATCATCATGATAAAATCATCATCGTCTCATCATGATATCATCATCATCATCATCTCATCATGATTTCATCATCATCATCTCATCATCATCATCATCATCATCATCTCATCATGATATCATTATCATCATATCATCATGATATCATCATCATCTCATCATGATATCATCATCATCATCTCATCATCATCATCTCATCATGATATCATCATCATCATCATCTCATCATGATATCATCATCATCATCATCTCATCATGATATCATCATCATCATCATCTCATCATGATATCATCATCATGATATCATCATCGTCGTCTCATCATGATATCATCATCATCTCATCATTATATCATCATCATGATCATCTCATCATGATATCATCATCATGATATCATCATCATGATATCATCATCATGATATCATCATCATCATCATCTCATCATGATATCATCATCATAATCATCTCATCATGATATCATCATCATCATCTCATCATGATATCATCATCATGATATCATCATCATCATCATCTCATCATGATATCATCATCATCATCATCATCATCATCATCATCATCTCATCATGATATCAACATCATCATCTCATCATCATCATCATCTCATCATGATATCATCATCATGATATCATCATCATCATCATCATCATCATATCATCATGATATCATCATCATGATATCATCATCATCATCTCATCATGATATCATCATCATGATCATCTCATCATGATATCATCATCATGATCATCTCATCATGATATCATAATCATGATATCATCATCATCATCATCATCATCATGATATCATCATCATCATCATCATCGTCGTCTCATCATGCTACCATCATCATCATCATCTCATCATGATATCATCATCATGAAATCATCATCATCATCATCATCATCATAATCTCATCATAATATCATCATCATGATATCATCATCATCATCTCATCATGATATCATCATCATCATCATCATCTCATCATGATATCATCATCATGATATCATCATCATGATATCATCATCATCATCATCATCATCTCATCATGATATCATCATCATCTCATCATGATATCTTCATTATCTCATCATGATATCATTATCATCTCATCATGATATCATCATTATCATCTCATCATGATATCATCATCATCTCATCATGATATCATCATTATCATCTCATCATGATATCATCATCATCTCATCATGATATCATCATCATCATCATCATCATCATCATCATCATCTCATCATGATATCATCATCATCATCATCATCATCATCATCATCATCATCTCATCATGATATCATCATCATCGTCTCATTATGATATCATCATCATCATCTCATCATGATATCATCATCATCATCTCATCATGATATCATCATCATCATCTCATCATGATATCATCATCATCATCATCATCATCATCATCATCATCATCTCATCATGATATCATCATCATCGTCTGATTATGATATCATCATCATCATCATCATCTCATCATGATATCATCATCATCATCTCATCATGATATCATCATCATCATCATCATCATCATCATCATCATCATCATCATCATCATCATCATCATCATCATCATCTCATCATGATATCATCATCATCATCTCATCATGATATCATCATCATCATCATCATCATCATGATATCATCATCATGATATCATCATCATCATGATATCATCATCATCATCTCATCATGATATCATCATCCTGATATCATCATCATGATATCATCATCATCATCTCATCATGATATCATCATCATGATATCATCATCATCGTCATCATCTCATCATGATATCATCATCATCGTCTCATTATGATATCATCATCATCATCATCTCATCATGATATCATCTTCATCATCTCATCATGATATCATCATCATCATCATCATCATCATCATCATCATCATCTCATCATGATATCATCATCATCATCTCATCATGATATCATCATCATCATCATCATCATCATCATCATCATCATCATCATCTCATCATGATATCATCATCATCAGCTCATCATGATATCATCATCATCATCTCATCATATCATCATCATCTCATCATGATATCATCATCATCATCATCTCATCATGATATCATCAACATCATCTCATCATATCATCATCATCTCATCATGATATCATCAACATCATCTCATCATATCATCATCATATCATCATGATATCATCATCATCATCATCATCATCTCATCATGATATCATCATCATCGTCTCATCATGATATCATCATCATCATCATCTCATCATCATGATATCATCATCATGATATCATCATCATGATATCATCATCATCTCATCATCATCATCATCATCTCATCATCATGATATCATCATCATGATATCATCATCATGATATCATCATCATCTCATCATCATCATCATCATCATCATCATCATCATCATCATCTCATCATGATATCATCATCATCATCTCATCATGATATCATCATCATGATATCATCATGATATCATCATCATCATCTCATCATGATATCATCATCATCATCATCATCATCATCATCATCTCATCATGATATCATCATCATGATATCATCATCATCGTCTCATCATGATATCATCATCATCATCTCATCATGATATCATCATCATGATATCATCATCATCATCATCATCATCATCATCATCATCATCATCATCATCATCATCATCATCATAATATCATCATGATATCATCATCATCATCATCATCATCATCATCATCTCATCATGATATCATCATCATGATATCATCATCATCATGATATCATCATCATCTTCATCATCATCATCATCATCTCATCATGATATCATCATCATCATCATCATCATCATCATCATCATCTCAACATGATATCATCATCATCATCATCATCATCATCATCATCATCATCATCATTCATCATCATCATCATCTCATCATGATATCATCATCATGATATCATCATCATCATGATATCATCATCATCATCTTCATCATCATCATCATCATCATCATCATCATCTCATCATGATATCATCATCATGATATCATCATCATCGTCTCATCATGATATCATCATCATCTCATCATGATATCATCATCATCTCATCATGATATCATCATCATCATCATCATCTCATCATGATATCATCATCATCATCATCATCATCATCATCATCATCATCATCTCATCATGATATCATCATCATCGGCTCATCATGATATCATCATCATCATCTCATCATGATATCATCATCATCTCATCATGATATCATCATCATCTCATCATGGTATCATCATCATCTCATCATGATATCATCATCATCATCATCATCATCTCATCATGATATCATCATCATCATCATCATCATCACCATCATCATCTCATCATGGTATCATCATCATCATCTCATCATGATATCATCATAATCATCTCATCATGATATCATCATCATCTCATCATGATATCATCATCATCTCATCATGATATCATCATCATCATCATCATCATCATCTCATCATGATATCATCATCATCAGCTCATCATGATATCATCATCATCATCTCATCATATCATCATCATCTCATCATGATATCATCATCATCATCATCTCATCATGATATCATCAACATCATCTCATCATATCATCATAATATCATCATGATATCATCATCATCATCATCATCATCTCATCATGATATCATCATCATCGTCTCATCATGATATCATCATCATCATCATCATCTCATCATGATATCATCATCATGATTATCTCATCATGATATCATCATCATGATATCATCATCATGATATCATCATCATCTCATCATCATGATATCATCATCATGATATCATCATCATGATATCATCATCATCTCATCATCATCATCATCATCATCATCATCATCATCATCATCATCATCATCTCATCATGATATCATCATCATCATCTCATCATGATATCATCATCATGATATCATCATGATATCATCATCATCATCTCATCATGATATCATCATCATCATCATCATCATCATCATCATCTCATCATGATATCATCATCATGATATCATCATCATCGTCTCATCATGATATCATCATCATCATCTCATCATGATATCATCATCATGATATCATCATCATCATCATCATCATCATCATCATCATCATCATCATCATAATATCATCATGATATCATCATCATGATATCATCATCATCGTCTCATCATGATATCATCATCATCATCTCATCATGATATCATCATCATGATATCATCATCATCATCATCATCATCATCTCATCATGATATCATCATCATGATATCATCATCATCATCTCATCATGATATCATCATCATCATCATCATCTCATCATGATATCATCATCAGGATCATCTCATCATGATATCATCATCATGATATCGTCATCATGATATCATCATCATCGTCTCATCATGATATCATCATCATCATCATCATCTCATCATGATATCATCATCATCGTCTCATCCTGATATCATCATCATCATCACCTCATCATGATATCATCATCATGATATAATCATCATCATCATCTCATCATGATATCATCATCATCATCATCATCATCATCTCATCATGATATCATCATCATCTCATCATGATTTCATCATCATCATCATCATCATCATCATCTCATCATGATATCATCATCATCATCATCTCATCATAATATCATCATCACCATCATCATATCATCATCATCTCATCATGATATCTTCATTATCTCATCATGATATCATCCTCATCTCATCATGATATCATCATCATCTCATCATGATATCATCATCATCATCTCATCATGATATCATCATCATCATCTCATCATGATATCATCATCATCATCATCATCTCATCATGATATCATCATCATCATCATCATCATCATCATCTCATCATGATATCATCATCATCATCTCATCATAATATCATCATCATGATATCATCATCATCATCATCATCATCATCATCTCATCATGATATCATCATCATGATATCATCATCATCGTCTCATCATGATATCATCATCATCATCATCTCATCATGATATCATCATCATCATCATCATCATCATCATCTCATCATGATATCATCATCATCATCTCATCATAAAATCATCATCATGATATCATCATCATGATATCATCATCATGATATCATCATCATGATATCATCATCATCATCATCATCATCATATCATCATGATATCATCATCATGATATCATCATCATCGTCTCATCATGATATCATCATCATCATGATCTCATCATGATATCATCATCATCATCATCATATCATCATGATAAAATCATCATCGTCTCATCATGATATCATCATCATCATCATCTCATCATGATTTCATCATCATCATCTCATCATCATCATCATCATCATCTCATCATGATATCATTATCATCATATCATCATGATATCATCATCATCTCATCATGATATCATCATCATCATCTCATCATCATCATCTCATCATGATATCATCATCATCATCATCTAATCATGATATCATCATCATCATCATCATCTCATCATGATATCATCATCATCATCATCTCATCATGATATCATCATCATGATATCATCATCGTCGTCTCATCATGATATCATCATCATCTCATCATTATATCATCATCATGATCATCTCATCATGATATCATCATCATGATATCATCATCATGATATCATCATCATCATCATCTCATCATGATATCATCATCATGATATCATCATCATCGTCTCATCATGATATCATCATCATCATCATCATCATCATCATCTCATCATGATATCATCATCATAATCATCTCATCATGATATCATCATCATCATCTCATCATGATATCATCATCATGATATCATCATCATCATCATCATCATCATCATCTCATCATGATATCATCATCATCATCATCATCATCATCATCTCATCATGATATCAACATCATCATCTCATCATCATCATCATCTCATCATGATATCATCATCATGATATCATCATCATCATCATCATCATCATATCATCATGATATCATCATCATGATATCATCATCATCATCTCATCATGATATCATCATCATGATCATCTCATCATGATATCATCATCATGATCATCTCATCATGATATCATAATCATGATATCATCATCATCATCATCATCATCATGATATCATCATCATCATCATCATCATCGTCGTCTCATCATGCTACCATCATCATCATCATCTCATCATGATATCATCATCATGAAATCATCATCATCATCATCATCATCATAATCTCATCATAATATCATCATCATGATATCATCATCATCATCTCATCATGATATCATCATCATCATCATCATCTCATCATGATATCATCATCATGATATCATCATCATCATCTCATCATGATATCATCATCATGATATCATCATCATCATGATATCATCATCATGATATCATCATTATCTTCATAATCATCATCATCATCTCATCATGATATCATCATCATGATATCATCATCATCGTCTCATCATTATATCATCATCATCATCATCTCATCATGATATCATCATCATAATCATCTCATCATGATATCATCATCATCATCTCATCATGGTATCATCATCATGATATCATCATCATCATCATCTCATCATGATATCATCATCATCATCATCATCATCATCATCATCATCTCATCATGATATCATCATCATAATCATCTCATCATGATATCATCATCATGATATCATCATCATGATATCATCATCATCATCTCATCATGATATCAACATCATGATATCATCATCATCATCATCATCATCATCATCATCTCATCATGATATCATCATCATCATCATCTCATCATGATATCATCATCATGATATCATCATCATCATCATCATCATCATCTCATCATGATATCATCATCATCTCATCATGATATCTTCATTATCTCATCATGATATCATCATCATCTCATCATGATATCATCATTATCATCTCATCATGATATCATCATCATCTCATCATGATATCATCATTATCATCTCATCATGATATCATCATCATCTCATCATGATATCATCATCATCATCATCATCATCATCATCATCATCATCATCTCATCATGATATCATCATCATCATCATCATCATCATCATCATCATCTCATCATGATATCATCATCATCGTCTCATTATGATATCATCATCATCATCTCATCATGATATCATCATCATCATCTCATCATGATATCATCATCATCATCTCATCATGATATCATCATCATCATCATCATCATCATCATCATCTCATCATGATATCATCATCATCGTCTCATTATGATATCATCATCATCTCATCATGATATCATCATCATCATCTCATCATGATATCATCATCATCATCATCATCATCATCATCATCATCATCATCATCATCATCTCATTATGATATCATCATCATCATCTCATCATGATATCATCATCATCATCTCATCATGATATCATCATCATCATCTCATCATGATATCATCATCATCATCATCATCATCATCATCATCTCTTCATGATATCATCATCATCGTCTCATTATGATATCATCATCATCATCATCTCATCATGATATCATCATCATCATCTCATCATGATATCATCATCATCATCATCATCATCATCATCATCATCATCATCATCATCTCATCATGATATCATCATCATCATCTCATCATGATATCATCATCATCATCATCTCATCATGATATCATCATCATGATATCATCATCATCATGATATCATCATCATCATCTCATCATGATATCATCATCCTGATATCATCATCATGATATCATCATCATCATCTCATCATGATATCATCATCATGATATCATCATCATCGTCTCATCATGATATCATCATCATCATCATCATCATCATCTCATCATGATATCATCATCATAATCATCTCATCATGATATCATCATCATCATCTCATCATGATATCATCATCATGATATCATCATCATCATCATCATCATCATCATCTCATCATGATATCATCATCATCATCATCATCATCTCATCATGATATCAACATCATCATCTCATCATCATCATCATCTCATCATGATATCATCATCATGATATCATCATCATCATCATCATCATCATATCATCATGATATCATCATCATGATATCATCATCATCATCTCATCATGATATCATCATCATGATCATCTCATCATGATATCATCATCATGATCATCTCATCATGATATCATAATCATGATATCATCATCATCATCATCATCATCATGATATCATCATCATCATCATCATCATCGTCGTCTCATCATGCTACCATCATCATCATCATCTCATCATGATATCATCATCATGAAATCATCATCATCATCATCATCATCATAATCTCATCATAATATCATCATCATGATATCATCATCATCATCTCATCATGATATCATCATCATCATCATCATCTCATCATGATATCATCATCATGATATCATCATCATGATATCATCATCATCATCATCATCATCTCATCATGATATCATCATCATCTCATCATGATATCTTCATTATCTCATCATGATATCATTATCATCTCATCATGATATCATCATTATCATCTCATCATGATATCATCATCATCTCATCATGATATCATCATTATCATCTCATCATGATATCATCATCATCTCATCATGATATCATCATCATCATCATCATCATCATCATCATCATCATCATCATCATCATATCATCATGATATCATCATCATCATCATCATCATCATCATCATCATCTCATCATGATATCATCATCATCGTCTCATTATGATATCATCATCATCATCTCATCATGATATCATCATCATCATCTCATCATGATATCATCATCATCATCTCATCATGATATCATCATCATCATCTCATCATGATATCATCATCATCATCATCATCATCATCATCATCATCTCATCATGATATCATCATCATCGTCTGATTATGATATCATCATCATCATCATCTCATCATGATATCATCATCATCATCTCATCATGATATCATCATCATCATCATCATCATCATCATCATCATCATCATCATCATCTCATCATGATATCATCATCATCATCTCATCATGATATCATCATCATCATCATCATCATGATATCATCATCATGATATCATCATCATCATGATATCATCATCATCATCTCATCATGATATCATCATCCTGATATCATCATCATGATATCATCATCATCATCTCATCATGATATCATCATCATGATATCATCATCATCGTCATCATCTCATCATGATATCATCATCATCGTCTCATTATGATATCATCATCATCATCATCTCATCATGATATCATCATCATCATCTCATCATGATATCATCATCATCATCATCATCATCATCATCATCATCTCATCATGATATCATCATCATCATCTCATCATGATATCATCATCATCATCATCATCATCATCATCATCATCATCATCTCATCATGATATCATCATCATCAGCTCATCATGATATCATCATCATCATCTCATCATATCATCATCATCTCATCATGATATCATCATCATCATCATCTCATCATGATATCATCAACATCATCTCATCATATCATCATCATCTCATCATGATATCATCAACATCATCTCATCATATCATCATCATATCATCATGATATCATCATCATCATCATCATCATCTCATCATGATATCATCATCATCGTCTCATCATGATATCATCATCATCATCATCATCTCATCATGATATCATCATCATGATCATCTCATCATGATATCATCATCATGATATCATCATCATGATATCATCATCATCTCATCATCATGATATCATCATCATGATATCATCATCATGATATCATCATCATCTCATCATCATCATCATCATCATCATCATCATCTCATCATGATATCATCATCATCATCTCATCATGATATCATCATCATGATATCATCATGATATCATCATCATCATCTCATCATGATATCATCATCATCATCATCATCATCATCATCTCATCATGATATCATCATCATGATATCATCATCATCGTCTCATCATGATATCATCATCATCATCTCATCATGATATCATCATCATGATATCATCATCATCATCATCATCATCATCATCATCATCATCATCATCATAATATCATCATGATATCATCATCATCATCATCATCATCATCATCATCTCATCATGATATCATCATCATGATATCATCATCATCAGCTCATCATGATATCATCATCATCTGATCATATCATCATCATCATCATCATCATCATCTCATCATGATATCATCATCATCATCATCATCATCTCATCATGATATCATCATCATCATCATCATCTCATCATGATATCATCATCATGATCATCTCATCATGATATCATCATCATGATATCGTCATCATGATATCATCATCATCGTCTCATCATGATATCATCATCATCATCATCATCTCATCATGATATCATCATCATCGTCTCATCCTGATATCATCATCATCATCACCTCATCATGATATCATCATCATGATATAATCATCATCATCATCTCATCATGATATCATCATCATCATCATCATCATCATCTCATCATGATATCATCATCATCTCATCATGATTTCATCATCATCATCATCATCATCATCATCTCATCATGATATCATCATCATCATCATCTCATCATAATATCATCATCACCATCATCATATCATCATCATCTCATCATGATATCTTCATTATCTCATCATGATATCATCCTCATCTCATCATGATATCATCATCATCTCATCATGATATCATCATCATCATCTCATCATGATATCATCATCATCATCTCATCATGATATCATCATCATCATCATCATCTCATCATGATATCATCATCATCATCATCATCATCATCTCATCATGATATCATCATCATCATCTCATCATAATATCATCATCATGATATCATCATCATCATCATCATCATCATCTCATCATGATATCATCATCATGATATCATCATCATCGTCTCATCATGATATCATCATCATCATCATCTCATCATGATATCATCATCATCATCATCATCATCATCTCATCATGATATCATCATCATCATCTCATCATAAAATCATCATCATGATATCATCATCATGATATCATCATCATGATATCATCATCATGATATCATCATCATGATATCATCATCATCATCATCATCATCATATCATCATGATATCATCATCATGATATCATCATCATCGTCTCATCATGATATCATCATCATCATGATCTCATCATGATATCATCATCATCATCATCATATCATCATGATAAAATCATCATCGTCTCATCATGATATCATCATCATCATCATCTCATCATGATTTCATCATCATCATCTCATCATCATCATCATCATCATCTCATCATGATATCATTATCATCATATCATCATGATATCATCATCATCTCATCATGATATCATCATCATCATCTCATCATCATCATCTCATCATGATATCATCATCATCATCATCTAATCATGATATCATCATCATCATCATCATCTCATCATGATATCATCATCATCATCATCTCATCATGATATCATCATCATGATATCATCATCGTCGTCTCATCATGATATCATCATCATCTCATCATTATATCATCATCATGATCATCTCATCATGATATCATCATCATGATATCATCATCATGATATCATCATCATCATCATCTCATCATGATATCATCATCATGATATCATCATCATCGTCTCATCATGATATCATCATCATCATCATCATCATCATCTCATCATGATATCATCATCATAATCATCTCATCATGATATCATCATCATCATCTCATCATGATATCATCATCATGATATCATCATCATCATCATCATCATCATCTCATCATGATATCATCATCATCATCATCATCATCATCATCTCATCATGATATCAACATCATCATCTCATCATCATCATCATCTCATCATGATATCATCATCATGATATCATCATCATCATCATCATCATCATATCATCATGATATCATCATCATGATATCATCATCATCATCTCATCATGATATCATCATCATGATCATCTCATCATGATATCATCATCATGATCATCTCATCATGATATCATAATCATGATATCATCATCATCATCATCATCATCATGATATCATCATCATCATCATCATCGTCGTCTCATCATGCTACCATCATCATCATCATCTCATCATGATATCATCATCATGAAATCATCATCATCATCATCATCATCATAATCTCATCATAATATCATCATCATGATATCATCATCATCATCTCATCATGATATCATCATCATCATCATCATCTCATCATGATATCATCATCATGATATCATCATCATCATCTCATCATGATATCATCATCATGATATCATCATCATCATGATATCATCATCATGATATCATCATTATCTTCATAATCATCATCATCATCTCATCATGATATCATCATCATGATATCATCATCATCGTCTCATCATTATATCATCATCATCATCATCTCATCATGATATCATCATCATAATCATCTCATCATGATATCATCATCATCATCTCATCATGATATCATCATCATGATATCATCATCATCATCATCTCATCATGATATCATCATCATCATCATCATCATCATCATCATCATCTCATCATGATATCATCATCATAATCATCTCATCATGATATCATCATCATGATATCATCATCATGATATCATCATCATCATCTCATCATGATATCAACATCATGATATCATCATCATCATCATCATCATCATCATCATCTCATCATGATATCATCATCATCATCATCTCATCATGATATCATCATCATGATATCATCATCATCATCATCATCATCATCTCATCATGATATCATCATCATCTCATCATGATATCTTCATTATCTCATCATGATATCATCATCATCTCATCATGATATCATCATTATCATCTCATCATGATATCATCATCATCTCATCATGATATCATCATTATCATCTCATCATGATATCATCATCATCTCATCATGATATCATCATCATCATCATCATCATCATCATCATCATCATCATCTCATCATGATATCATCATCATCATCATCATCATCATCATCATCATCATCTCATCATGATATCATCATCATCGTCTCATTCTGATATCATCATCATCATCTCATCATGATATCATCATCATCATCTCATCATGATATCATCATCATCATCTCATCATGATATCATCATCATCATCATCATCATCATCATCATCTCATCATGATATCATCATCATCGTCTCATTATGATATCATCATCATCTCATCATGATATCATCATCATCATCTCATCATGATATCATCATCATCATCATCATCATCATCATCATCATCATCATCATCATCTCATTATGATATCATCATCATCATCTCATCATGATATCATCATCATCATCTCATCATGATATCATCATCATCATCTCATCATGATATCATCATCATCATCATCATCATCATCATCATCTCTTCATGATATCATCATCATCGTCTCATTATGATATCATCATCATCATCATCTCATCATGATATCATCATCATCATCTCATCATGATATCATCATCATCATCATCATCATCATCATCATCATCATCATCATCTCATCATGATATCATCATCATCATCTCATCATGATATCATCATCATCATCATCTCATCATGATATCATCATCATGATATCATCATCATCATGATATCATCATCATCATCTCATCATGATATCATCATCCTGATATCATCATCATGATATCATCATCATCATCTCATCATGATATCATCATCATGATATCATCATCATCGTCTCATCATGATATCATCATCATCATCATCATCATCATCTCATCATGATATCATCATCATAATCATCTCATCATGATATCATCATCATCATCTCATCATGATATCATCATCATGATATCATCATCATCATCATCATCATCATCATCTCATCATGATATCATCATCATCATCATCATCATCTCATCATGATATCAACATCATCATCTCATCATCATCATCATCTCATCATGATATCATCATCATGATATCATCATCATCATCATCATCATCATCATATCATCATGATATCATCATCATGATATCATCATCATCATCTCATCATGATATCATCATCATGATCATCTCATCATGATATCATCATCATGATCATCTCATCATGATATCATAATCATGATATCATCATCATCATCATCATCATCATGATATCATCATCATCATCATCATCATCGTCGTCTCATCATGCTACCATCATCATCATCATCTCATCATGATATCATCATCATGAAATCATCATCATCATCATCATCATCATCATAATCTCATCATAATATCATCATCATGATATCATCATCATCATCTCATCATGATATCATCATCATCATCATCATCTCATCATGATATCATCATCATGATATCATCATCATGATATCATCATCATCATCATCATCATCTCATCATGATATCATCATCATCTCATCATGATATCTTCATTATCTCATCATGATATCATTATCATCTCATCATGATATCATCATTATCATCTCATCATGATATCATCATCATCTCATCATGATATCATCATTATCATCTCATCATGATATCATCATCATCTCATCATGATATCATCATCATCATCATCATCATCATCATCATCATCATCATCATCATCATCTCATCATGATATCATCATCATCATCATCATCATCATCATCATCTCATCATGATATCATCATCATCGTCTCATTATGATATCATCATCATCATCTCATCATGATATCATCATCATCATCTCATCATGATATCATCATCATCATCTCATCATGATATCATCATCATCATCATCATCATCATCATCATCATCTCATCATGATATCATCATCATCGTCTGATTATGATATCATCATCATCATCATCTCATCATGATATCATCATCATCATCTCATCATGATATCATCATCATCATCATCATCATCATCATCATCATCATCATCATCATCATCATCTCATCATGATATCATCATCATCATCTCATCATGATATCATCATCATCATCATCATCATGATATCATCATCATCATCATCGTCGTCTCATCATGCTACCATCATCATCATCATCTCATCATGATATCATCATCATGAAATCATCATCATCATCATCATCATCATAATCTCATCATAATATCATCATCATGATATCATCATCATCATCTCATCATGATATCATCATCATCATCATCATCTCATCATGATATCATCATCATGATATCATCATCATCATCTCATCATGATATCATCATCATGATATCATCATCATCATGATATCATCATCATGATATCATCATTATCTTCATAATCATCATCATCATCTCATCATGATATCATCATCATGATATCATCATCATCGTCTCATCATTATATCATCATCATCATCATCTCATCATGATATCATCATCATAATCATCTCATCATGATATCATCATCATCATCTCATCATGATATCATCATCATGATATCATCATCATCATCATCTCATCATGATATCATCATCATCATCATCATCATCATCATCATCTCATCATGATATCATCATCATAATCATCTCATCATGATATCATCATCATGATATCATCATCATGATATCATCATCATCATCTCATCATGATATCAACATCATGATATCATCATCATCATCATCATCATCATCATCATCTCATCATGATATCATCATCATCATCATCTCATCATGATATCATCATCATGATATCATCATCATCATCATCATCATCATCATCTCATCATGATATCATCATCATCTCATCATGATATCTTCATTATCTCATCATGATATCATCATCATCTCATCATGATATCATCATTATCATCTCATCATGATATCATCATCATCTCATCATGATATCATCATTATCATCTCATCATGATATCATCATCATCTCATCATGATATCATCATCATCATCATCATCATCATCATCATCATCATCATCTCATCATGATATCATCATCATCATCATCATCATCATCATCATCATCATCTCATCATGATATCATCATCATCGTCTCATTATGATATCATCATCATCATCTCATCATGATATCATCATCATCATCTCATCATGATATCATCATCATCATCTCATCATGATATCATCATCATCATCATCATCATCATCATCTCATCATGATATCATCATCATCGTCTCATTATGATATCATCATCATCTCATCATGATATCATCATCATCATCTCATCATGATATCATCATCATCATCATCATCATCATCATCATCATCATCATCATCTCATTATGATATCATCATCATCATCTCATCATGATATCATCATCATCATCTCATCATGATATCATCATCATCATCTCATCATGATATCATCATCATCATCATCATCATCATCATCATCTCTTCATGATATCATCATCATCGTCTCATTATGATATCATCATCATCATCATCTCATCATGATATCATCATCATCATCTCATCATGATATCATCATCATCATCATCATCATCATCATCATCATCATCATCATCTCATCATGATATCATCATCATCATCTCATCATGATATCATCATCATCATCATCTCATCATGATATCATCATCATGATATCATCATCATCATGATATCATCATCATCATCTCATCATGATATCATCATCCTGATATCATCATCATGATATCATCATCATCATCTCATCATGATATCATCATCATGATATCATCATCATCGTCTCATCATGATATCATCATCATCATCATCATCATCATCTCATCATGATATCATCATCATAATCATCTCATCATGATATCATCATCATCATCTCATCATGATATCATCATCATGATATCATCATCATCATCATCATCATCATCATCTCATCATGATATCATCATCATCATCATCATCATCTCATCATGATATCAACATCATCATCTCATCATCATCATCATCTCATCATGATATCATCATCATGATATCATCATCATCATCATCATCATCATATCATCATGATATCATCATCATGATATCATCATCATCATCTCATCATGATATCATCATCATGATCATCTCATCATGATATCATCATCATGATCATCTCATCATGATATCATAATCATGATATCATCATCATCATCATCATCATCATGATATCATCATCATCATCATCATCATCGTCGTCTCATCATGCTACCATCATCATCATCATCTCATCATGATATCATCATCATGAAATCATCATCATCATCATCATCATCATAATCTCATCATAATATCATCATCATGATATCATCATCATCATCTCATCATGATATCATCATCATCATCATCATCTCATCATGATATCATCATCATGATATCATCATCATGATATCATCATCATCATCATCATCATCTCATCATGATATCATCATCATCTCATCATGATATCTTCATTATCTCATCATGATATCATTATCATCTCATCATGATATCATCATTATCATCTCATCATGATATCATCATCATCTCATCATGATATCATCATTATCATCTCATCATGATATCATCATCATCTCATCATGATATCATCATCATCATCATCATCATCATCATCATCATCATCATCATCATCATCATCTCATCATGATATCATCATCATCATCATCATCATCATCATCATCATCATCATCTCATCATGATATCATCATCATCGTCTCATTATGATATCATCATCATCATCTCATCATGATATCATCATCATCATCTCATCATGATATCATCATCATCATCTCATCATGATATCATCATCATCATCATCATCATCATCATCATCATCATCTCATCATGATATCATCATCATCATCGTCTGATTATGATATCATCATCATCATCATCTCATCATGATATCATCATCATCATCTCATCATGATATCATCATCATCATCATCATCATCATCATCATCATCATCATCATCATCATCATCATCTCATCATGATATCATCATCATCATCTCATCATGATATCATCATCATCATCATCATCATGATATCATCATCATGATATCATCATCATCATGATATCATCATCATCATCTCATCATGATATCATCATCCTGATATCATCATCATGATATCATCATCATCATCTCATCATGATATCATCATCATGATATCATCATCATCGTCATCATCTCATCATGATATCATCATCATCGTCTCATTATGATATCATCATCATCATCATCTCATCATGATATCATCATCATCATCTCATCATGATATCATCATCATCATCATCATCATCATCATCATCATCTCATCATGATATCATCATCATCATCTCATCATGATATCATCATCATCATCATCATCATCATCATCATCATCATCATCTCATCATGATATCATCATCATCAGCTCATCATGATATCATCATCATCATCTCATCATATCATCATCATCTCATCATGATATCATCATCATCATCATCTCATCATGATATCATCAACATCATCTCATCATATCATCATCATCTCATCATGATATCATCAACATCATCTCATCATATCATCATCATATCATCATGATATCATCATCATCATCATCATCATCTCATCATGATATCATCATCATCGTCTCATCATGATATCATCATCATCATCATCATCTCATCATGATATCATCATCATGATCAACTCATCATGATATCATCATCATGATATCATCATCATGATATCATCATCATCTCATCATCATGATATCATCATCATGATATCATCATCATGATATCATCATCATCTCATCATCATCATCATCATCATCATCATCATCATCATCTCATCATGATATCATCATCATCATCTCATCATGATATCATCATCATGATATCATCATGATATCATCATCTCATCATGATATCATCATCATCATCATCATCATCATCATCTCATCATGATATCATCATCATGATATCATCATCATCGTCTCATCATGATATCATCATCATCATCTCATCATGATATCATCATCATGATATCATCATCATCATCATCATCATCATCATCATCATCATCATCATCATCATAATATCATCATGATATCATCATCATCATCATCATCATCATCTCATCATGATATCATCATCATGATATCATCATCATCATGATATCATCATCATCTTCATCATCATCATCATCATCTCATCATGATATCATCATCATCATCATCATCATCATCATCATCTCAACATGATATCATCATCATCATCATCATCATCATCATCATCATCATCATCATTCATCATCATCATCATCTCATCATGATATCATCATCATGATATCATCATCATCATGATATCATCATCATCATCTTCATCATCATCATCATCATCATCATCATCATCTCATCATGATATCATCATCATGATATCATCATCATCGTCTCATCATGATATCATCATCATCTCATCATGATATCATCATCATCTCATCATGATATCATCATCATCATCATCATCATCTCATCATGATATCATCATCATCATCATCATCATCATCATCATCATCTCATCATGATATCATCATCATCGGCTCATCATGATATCATCATCATCATCTCATCATGATATCATCATCATCTCATCATGATATCATCATCATCTCATCATGGTATCATCATCATCTCATCATGATATCATCATCATCATCATCATCTCATCATGATATCATCATCATCATCATCATCATCATCATCATCATCATCATCATCTCATCATGGTATCATCATCATCATCTCATCATGATATCATCATAATCATCTCATCATGATATCATCATCATCTCATCATGATATCATCATCATCTCATCATGATATCATCATCATCTCATCATGATATCATCATCATCATCATCATCATCATCATCATCTCATCATGATATCATCATCATCAGCTCATCATGATATCATCATCATCATCTCATCATATCATCATCATCTCATCATGATATCATCATCATCATCATCTCATCATGATATCATCAACATCATCTCATCATATCATCATCATCTCATCATGATATCATCAACATCATCTCATCATATCATCATAATATCATCATGATATCATCATCATCATCATCATCATCTCATCATGATATCATCATCATCGTCTCATCATGATATCATCATCATCATCATCATCTCATCATGATATCATCATCATGATCATCTCATCATGATATCATCATCATGATATCATCATCATGATATCATCATCATCTCATCATCATGATATCATCATCATGATATCATCATCATGATATCATCATCATCTCATCATCATCATCATCATCATCATCATCATCATCATCATCATCTCATCATGATATCATCATCATCATCTCATCATGATATCATCATCATGATATCATCATGATATCATCATCATCATCTCATCATGATATCATCATCATCATCATCATCATCATCATCATCTCATCATGATATCATCATCATGATATCATCATCATCGTCTCATCATGATATCATCATCATCATCTCATCATGATATCATCATCATGATATCATCATCATCATCATCATCATCATCATCATCATCATCATCATCATCATCATAATATCATCATGATATCATCATCATGATATCATCATCATCGTCTCATCATGATATCATCATCATCATCTCATCATGATATCATCATCATGATATCATCATCATCATCATCATCATCTCATCATGATATCATCATCATGATATCATCATCATCATCTCATCATGATATCATCATCATCATCATCATCTCATCATGATATCATCATCATGATCATCTCATCATGATATCATCATCATGATCATCTCATCATGATATCATCATCATCGTCTCATCATGATATCATCATCATCATCATCATCTCATCATGATATCATCATCATCGTCTCATCCTGATATCATCATCATCATCACCTCATCATGATATCATCATCATGATATAATCATCATCATCATCTCATCATGATATCATCATCATCATCATCATCATCTCATCATGATATCATCATCATCTCATCATGATTTCATCATCATCATCATCATCATCATCATCTCATCATGATATCATCATCATCATCATCTCATCATAATATCATCATCACCATCATCATATCATCATCATCTCATCATGATATCTTCATTATCTCATCATGATATCATCCTCATCTCATCATGATATCATCATCATCTCATCATGATATCATCATCATCATCTCATCATGATATCATCATCATCATCTCATCATGATATCATCATCATCATCATCATCTCATCATGATATCATCATCATCATCATCATCATCATCTCATCATGATATCATCATCATCATCTCATCATAATATCATCATCATGATATCATCATCATCATCATCATCATCATCTCATCATGATATCATCATCATGATATCATCATCATCGTCTCATCATGATATCATCATCATCATCATCTCATCATGATATCATCATCATCATCATCATCATCATCATCATCTCATCATGATATCATCATCATCATCTCATCATAAAATCATCATCATGATATCATCATCATGATATCATCATCATGATATCATCATCATGATATCATCATCATCATCATCATCATCATATCATCATGATATCATCATCATGATATCATCATCATCGTCTCATCATGATATCATCATCATCATGATCTCATCATGATATCATCATCATCATCATCATATCATCATGATAAAATCATCATCGTCTCATCATGATATCATCATCATCATCATCTCATCATGATTTCATCATCATCATCTCATCATCATCATCATCATCATCTCATCATGATATCATTATCATCATATCATCATGATATCATCATCATCTCATCATGATATCATCATCATCATCTCATCATCATCATCTCATCATGATATCATCATCATCATCATCTAATCATAATATCATCATCATCATCATCATCTCATCATGATATCATCATCATCATCATCTCATCATGATATCATCATCATGATATCATCATCGTCGTCTCATCATGATATCATCATCATCTCATCATTATATCATCATCATGATCATCTCATCATGATATCATAATCATGATATCATCATCATCATCATCATCATCATGATATCATCATCATCATCATCATCGTCGTCTCATCATGCTACCATCATCATCATCATCTCATCATGATATCATCATCATGAAATCATCATCATCATCATCATCATCATAATCTCATCATAATATCATCATCATGATATCATCATCATCATCTCATCATGATATCATCATCATCATCATCATCTCATCATGATATCATCATCATGATATCATCATCATCATCTCATCATGATATCATCATCATGATATCATCATCATCATGATATCATCATCATGATATCATCATTATCTTCATAATCATCATCATCATCTCATCATGATATCATCATCATGATATCATCATCATCGTCTCATCATTATATCATCATCATCATCATCTCATCATGATATCATCATCATAATCATCTCATCATGATATCATCATCATCATCTCATCATGATATCATCATCATGATATCATCATCATCATCATCTCATCATGATATCATCATCATCATCATCATCATCATCATCATCATCTCATCATGATATCATCATCATAATCATCTCATCATGATATCATCATCATGATATCATCATCATGATATCATCATCATCATCTCATCATGATATCAACATCATGATATCATCATCATCATCATCATCATCATCATCATCTCATCATGATATCATCATCATCATCATCTCATCATGATATCATCATCATGATATCATCATCATCATCATCATCATCATCTCATCATGATATCATCATCATCTCATCATGATATCTTCATTATCTCATCATGATATCATCATCATCTCATCATGATATCATCATTATCATCTCATCATGATATCATCATCATCTCATCATGATATCATCATTATCATCTCATCATGATATCATCATCATCTCATCATGATATCATCATCATCATCATCATCATCATCATCATCATCATCATCTCATCATGATATCATCATCATCATCATCATCATCATCATCTCATCATGATATCATCATCATCGTCTCATTCTGATATCATCATCATCATCTCATCATGATATCATCATCATCATCTCATCATGATATCATCATCATCATCTCATCATGATATCATCATCATCATCATCATCATCATCATCATCTCATCATGATATCATCATCATCGTCTCATTATGATATCATCATCATCTCATCATGATATCATCATCATCATCTCATCATGATATCATCATCATCATCATCATCATCATCATCATCATCATCATCATCATCATCTCATTATGATATCATCATCATCATCTCATCATGATATCATCATCATCATCTCATCATGATATCATCATCATCATCTCATCATGATATCATCATCATCATCATCATCATCATCATCATCTCTTCATGATATCATCATCATCGTCTCATTATGATATCATCATCATCATCATCTCATCATGATATCATCATCATCATCTCATCATGATATCATCATCATCATCATCATCATCATCATCATCATCATCATCATCTCATCATGATATCATCATCATCATCTCATCATGATATCATCATCATCATCATCTCATCATGATATCATCATCATGATATCATCATCATCATGATATCATCATCATCATCTCATCATGATATCATCATCCTGATATCATCATCATGATATCATCATCATCATCTCATCATGATATCATCATCATGATATCATCATCATCGTCTCATCATGATATCATCATCATCATCATCATCATCATCTCATCATGATATCATCATCATAATCATCTCATCATGATATCATCATCATCATCTCATCATGATATCATCATCATGATATCATCATCATCATCATCATCATCATCATCTCATCATGATATCATCATCATCATCATCTCATCATGATATCAACATCATCATCTCATCATCATCATCATCTCATCATGATATCATCATCATGATATCATCATCATCATCATCATCATCATATCATCATGATATCATCATCATGATATCATCATCATCATCTCATCATGATATCATCATCATGATCATCTCATCATGATATCATCATCATGATCATCTCATCATGATATCATAATCATGATATCATCATCATCATCATCATCATCATGATATCATCATCATCATCATCATCATCGTCGTCTCATCATGCTACCATCATCATCATCATCTCATCATGATATCATCATCATGAAATCATCATCATCATCATCATCATCATCATAATCTCATCATAATATCATCATCATGATATCATCATCATCATCTCATCATGATATCATCATCATCATCATCATCTCATCATGATATCATCATCATGATATCATCATCATGATATCATCATCATCATCATCATCATCTCATCATGATATCATCATCATCTCATCATGATATCTTCATTATCTCATCATGATATCATTATCATCTCATCATGATATCATCATTATCATCTCATCATGATATCATCATCATCTCATCATGATATCATCATTATCATCTCATCATGATATCATCATCATCTCATCATGATATCATCATCATCATCATCATCATCATCATCATCATCATCATCATCATCATCTCATCATGATATCATCATCATCATCATCATCATCATCATCATCTCATCATGATATCATCATCATCGTCTCATTATGATATCATCATCATCATCTCATCATGATATCATCATCATCATCTCATCATGATATCATCATCATCATCTCATCATGATATCATCATCATCATCATCATCATCATCATCATCATCTCATCATGATATCATCATCATCGTCTGATTATGATATCATCATCATCATCATCTCATCATGATATCATCATCATCATCTCATCATGATATCATCATCATCATCATCATCATCATCATCATCATCATCATCATCATCATCATCTCATCATGATATCATCATCATCATCTCATCATGATATCATCATCATCATCATCATCATGATATCATCATCATCATCATCGTCGTCTCATCATGCTACCATCATCATCATCATCTCATCATGATATCATCATCATGAAATCATCATCATCATCATCATCATCATAATCTCATCATAATATCATCATCATGATATCATCATCATCATCTCATCATGATATCATCATCATCATCATCATCTCATCATGATATCATCATCATGATATCATCATCATCATCTCATCATGATATCATCATCATGATATCATCATCATCATGATATCATCATCATGATATCATCATTATCTTCATAATCATCATCATCATCTCATCATGATATCATCATCATGATATCATCATCATCGTCTCATCATTATATCATCATCATCATCATCTCATCATGATATCATCATCATAATCATCTCATCATGATATCATCATCATCATCTCATCATGATATCATCATCATGATATCATCATCATCATCATCTCATCATGATATCATCATCATCATCATCATCATCATCATCTCATCATGATATCATCATCATAATCATCTCATCATGATATCATCATCATGATATCATCATCATGATATCATCATCATCATCTCATCATGATATCAACATCATGATATCATCATCATCATCATCATCATCATCATCATCTCATCATGATATCATCATCATCATCATCTCATCATGATATCATCATCATGATATCATCATCATCATCATCATCATCATCATCTCATCATGATATCATCATCATCTCATCATGATATCTTCATTATCTCATCATGATATCATCATCATCTCATCATGATATCATCATTATCATCTCATCATGATATCATCATCATCTCATCATGATATCATCATTATCATCTCATCATGATATCATCATCATCTCATCATGATATCATCATCATCATCATCATCATCATCATCATCATCATCATCTCATCATGATATCATCATCATCATCATCATCATCATCATCATCATCTCATCATGATATCATCATCATCGTCTCATTATGATATCATCATCATCATCTCATCATGATATCATCATCATCATCTCATCATGATATCATCATCATCATCTCATCATGATATCATCATCATCATCATCATCATCATCATCTCATCATGATATCATCATCATCGTCTCATTATGATATCATCATCATCTCATCATGATATCATCATCATCATCTCATCATGATATCATCATCATCATCATCATCATCATCATCATCATCATCATCATCTCATTATGATATCATCATCATCATCTCATCATGATATCATCATCATCATCTCATCATGATATCATCATCATCATCTCATCATGATATCATCATCATCATCATCATCATCATCATCATCTCTTCATGATATCATCATCATCGTCTCATTATGATATCATCATCATCATCATCTCATCATGATATCATCATCATCATCTCATCATGATATCATCATCATCATCATCATCATCATCATCATCATCATCTCATCATGATATCATCATCATCATCTCATCATGATATCATCATCATCATCATCTCATCATGATATCATCATCATGATATCATCATCATCATGATATCATCATCATCATCTCATCATGATATCATCATCCTGATATCATCATCATGATATCATCATCATCATCTCATCATGATATCATCATCATGATATCATCATCATCGTCTCATCATGATATCATCATCATCATCATCATCATCATCTCATCATGATATCATCATCATAATCATCTCATCATGATATCATCATCATCATCTCATCATGATATCATCATCATGATATCATCATCATCATCATCATCATCATCATCTCATCATGATATCATCATCATCATCATCATCATCTCATCATGATATCAACATCATCATCTCATCATCATCATCATCTCATCATGATATCATCATCATGATATCATCATCATCATCATCATCATCATATCATCATGATATCATCATCATGATATCATCATCATCATCTCATCATGATATCATCATCATGATCATCTCATCATGATATCATCATCATGATCATCTCATCATGATATCATAATCATGATATCATCATCATCATCATCATCATCATGATATCATCATCATCATCATCATCATCGTCGTCTCATCATGCTACCATCATCATCATCATCTCATCATGATATCATCATCATGAAATCATCATCATCATCATCATCATCATAATCTCATCATAATATCATCATCATGATATCATCATCATCATCTCATCATGATATCATCATCATCATCATCATCTCATCATGATATCATCATCATGATATCATCATCATGATATCATCATCATCATCATCATCATCTCATCATGATATCATCATCATCTCATCATGATATCTTCATTATCTCATCATGATATCATTATCATCTCATCATGATATCATCATTATCATCTCATCATGATATCATCATCATCTCATCATGATATCATCATTATCATCTCATCATGATATCATCATCATCTCATCATGATATCATCATCATCATCATCATCATCATCATCATCATCATCATCATCATCATCTCATCATGATATCATCATCATCATCATCATCATCATCATCATCATCATCTCATCATGATATCATCATCATCGTCTCATTATGATATCATCATCATCATCTCATCATGATATCATCATCATCATCTCATCATGATATCATCATCATCATCTCATCATGATATCATCATCATCATCATCATCATCATCATCATCATCATCTCATCATGATATCATCATCATCATCGTCTGATTATGATATCATCATCATCATCATCTCATCATGATATCATCATCATCATCTCATCATGATATCATCATCATCATCATCATCATCATCATCATCATCATCATCATCATCATCATCTCATCATGATATCATCATCATCATCTCATCATGATATCATCATCATCATCATCATCATGATATCATCATCATGATATCATCATCATCATGATATCATCATCATCATCTCATCATGATATCATCATCCTGATATCATCATCATGATATCATCATCATCATCTCATCATGATATCATCATCATGATATCATCATCATCGTCATCATCTCATCATGATATCATCATCATCGTCTCATTATGATATCATCATCATCATCATCTCATCATGATATCATCATCATCATCTCATCATGATATCATCATCATCATCATCATCATCATCATCATCATCTCATCATGATATCATCATCATCATCTCATCATGATATCATCATCATCATCATCATCATCATCATCATCATCATCATCTCATCATGATATCATCATCATCAGCTCATCATGATATCATCATCATCATCTCATCATATCATCATCATCTCATCATGATATCATCATCATCATCATCTCATCATGATATCATCAACATCATCTCATCATATCATCATCATCTCATCATGATATCATCAACATCATCTCATCATATCATCATCATATCATCATGATATCATCATCATCATCATCATCATCTCATCATGATATCATCATCATCGTCTCATCATGATATCATCATCATCATCATCATCTCATCATGATATCATCATCATGATCAACTCATCATGATATCATCATCATGATATCATCATCATGATATCATCATCATCTCATCATCATGATATCATCATCATGATATCATCATCATGATATCATCATCATCTCATCATCATCATCATCATCATCATCATCATCATCATCATCATCATCTCATCATGATATCATCATCATCATCTCATCATGATATCATCATCATGATAACATCATGATATCATCATCTCATCATGATATCATCATCATCATCATCATCATCATCATCTCATCATGATATCATCATCATGATATCATCATCATCGTCTCATCATGATATCATCATCATCATCTCATCATGATATCATCATCATGATATCATCATCATCATCATCATCATCATCATCATCATCATCATCATCATAATATCATCATGATATCATCATCATCATCATCATCATCATCTCATCATGATATCATCATCATGATATCATCATCATCATGATATCATCATCATCTTCATCATCATCATCATCATCTCATCATGATATCATCATCATCATCATCATCATCATCATCATCTCAACATGATATCATCATCATCATCATCATCATCATCATCATCATCATCATCATTCATCATCATCATCATCTCATCATGATATCATCATCATGATATCATCATCATCATGATATCATCATCATCATCTTCATCATCATCATCATCATCATCATCATCTCATCATGATATCATCATCATGATATCATCATCATCGTCTCATCATGATATCATCATCATCTCATCATGATATCATCATCATCTCATCATGATATCATCATCATCATCATCATCATCTCATCATGATATCATCATCATCATCATCATCATCATCATCATCATCTCATCATGATATCATCATCATCGGCTCATCATGATATCATCATCATCATCTCATCATGATATCATCATCATCTCATCATGATATCATCATCATCTCATCATGGTATCATCATCATCTCATCATGATATCATCATCATCATCATCATCTCATCATGATATCATCATCATCATCATCATCATCATCATCATCATCATCTCATCATGGTATCATCATCATCATCTCATCATGATATCATCATAATCATCTCATCATGATATCATCATCATCTCATCATGATATCATCATCATCTCATCATGATATCATCATCATCTCATCATGATATCATCATCATCATCATCATCATCATCATCATCTCATCATGATATCATCATCATCAGCTCATCATGATATCATCATCATCATCTCATCATATCATCATCATCTCATCATGATATCATCATCATCATCATCTCATCATGATATCATCAACATCATCTCATCATATCATCATCATCTCATCATGATATCATCAACATCATCTCATCATATCATCATAATATCATCATGATATCATCATCATCATCATCATCATCTCATCATGATATCATCATCATCGTCTCATCATGATATCATCATCATCATCATCATCTCATCATGATATCATCATCATGATCATCTCATCATGATATCATCATCATGATATCATCATCATGATATCATCATCATCTCATCATCATGATATCATCATCATGATATCATCATCATGATATCATCATCATCTCATCATCATCATCATCATCATCATCATCATCATCATCATCATCTCATCATGATATCATCATCATCATCTCATCATGATATCATCATCATGATATCATCATGATATCATCATCATCATCTCATCATGATATCATCATCATCATCATCATCATCATCATCATCTCATCATGATATCATCATCATGATATCATCATCATCGTCTCATCATGATATCATCATCATCATCTCATCATGATATCATCATCATGATATCATCATCATCATCATCATCATCATCATCATCATCATCATCATCATCATAATATCATCATGATATCATCATCATGATATCATCATCATCGTCTCATCATGATATCATCATCATCATCTCATCATGATATCATCATCATGATATCATCATCATCATCATCATCATCTCATCATGATATCATCATCATGATATCATCATCATCATCTCATCATGATATCATCATCATCATCATCATCTCATCATGATATCATCATCATGATCATCTCATCATGATATCATCATCATGATCATCTCATCATGATATCATCATCATCGTCTCATCATGATATCATCATCATCATCATCATCTCATCATGATATCATCATCATCGTCTCATCCTGATATCATCATCATCATCACCTCATCATGATATCATCATCATGATATAATCATCATCATCATCTCATCATGATATCATCATCATCATCATCATCATCTCATCATGATATCATCATCATCTCATCATGATTTCATCATCATCATCATCATCATCATCATCTCATCATGATATCATCATCATCATCATCTCATCATAATATCATCATCACCATCATCATATCATCATCATCTCATCATGATATCTTCATTATCTCATCATGATATCATCCTCATCTCATCATGATATCATCATCATCTCATCATGATATCATCATCATCATCTCATCATGATATCATCATCATCATCTCATCATGATATCATCATCATCATCATCATCTCATCATGATATCATCATCATCATCATCATCATCATCTCATCATGATATCATCATCATCATCTCATCATAATATCATCATCATGATATCATCATCATCATCATCATCATCATCTCATCATGATATCATCATCATGATATCATCATCATCGTCTCATCATGATATCATCATCATCATCATCTCATCATGATATCATCATCATCATCATCATCATCATCATCATCTCATCATGATATCATCATCATCATCTCATCATAAAATCATCATCATGATATCATCATCATGATATCATCATCATGATATCATCATCATGATATCATCATCATCATCATCATCATCATATCATCATGATATCATCATCATGATATCATCATCATCGTCTCATCATGATATCATCATCATCATGATCTCATCATGATATCATCATCATCATCATCATATCATCATGATAAAATCATCATCGTCTCATCATGATATCATCATCATCATCATCTCATCATGATTTCATCATCATCATCTCATCATCATCATCATCATCATCTCATCATGATATCATTATCATCATATCATCATGATATCATCATCATCTCATCATGATATCATCATCATCATCTCATCATCATCATCTCATCATGATATCATCATCATCATCATCTAATCATAATATCATCATCATCATCATCATCTCATCATGATATCATCATCATCATCATCTCATCATGATATCATCATCATGATATCATCATCGTCGTCTCATCATGATATCATCATCATCTCATCATTATATCATCATCATGATCATCTCATCATGATATCATCATCATGATATCATCATCATGATATCATCATCATCATCATCTCATCATGATATCATCATCATGATATCATCATCATCGTCTCATCATGATATCATCATCATCATCATCATCATCATCTCATCATGATATCATCATCATAATCATCTCATCATGATATCATCATCATCATCTCATCATGATATCATCATCATGATATCATCATCATCATCATCATCATCATCTCATCATGATATCATCATCATCATCATCATCATCATCATCATCATCTCATCATGATATCAACATCATCATCTCATCATCATCATCATCTCATCATGATATCATCATCATGATATCATCATCATCATCATCATCATCATATCATCATGATATCATCATCATGATATCATCATCATCATCTCATCATGATATCATCATCATGATCATCTCATCATGATATCATCATCATGATCATCTCATCATGATATCATAATCATGATATCATCATCATCATCATCATCATCATGATATCATCATCATCATCATCATCGTCGTCTCATCATGCTACCATCATCATCATCATCTCATCATGATATCATCATCATGAAATCATCATCATCATCATCATCATCATAATCTCATCATAATATCATCATCATGATATCATCATCATCATCTCATCATGATATCATCATCATCATCATCATCTCATCATGATATCATCATCATGATATCATCATCATCATCTCATCATGATATCATCATCATGATATCATCATCATCATGATATCATCATCATGATATCATCATTATCTTCATAATCATCATCATCATCTCATCATGATATCATCATCATGATATCATCATCATCGTCTCATCATTATATCATCATCATCATCATCTCATCATGATATCATCATCATAATCATCTCATCATGATATCATCATCATCATCTCATCATGATATCATCATCATGATATCATCATCATCATCATCTCATCATGATATCATCATCATCATCATCATCATCATCATCATCTCATCATGATATCATCATCATAATCATCTCATCATGATATCATCATCATGATATCATCATCATGATATCATCATCATCATCTCATCATGATATCAACATCATGATATCATCATCATCATCATCATCATCATCATCATCTCATCATGATATCATCATCATCATCATCTCATCATGATATCATCATCATGATATCATCATCATCATCATCATCATCATCTCATCATGATATCATCATCATCTCATCATGATATCTTCATTATCTCATCATGATATCATCATCATCTCATCATGATATCATCATTATCATCTCATCATGATATCATCATCATCTCATCATGATATCATCATTATCATCTCATCATGATATCATCATCATCTCATCATGATATCATCATCATCATCATCATCATCATCATCATCATCATCATCATCATCATCATCTCATCATGATATCATCATCATCATCATCATCATCATCATCTCATCATGATATCATCATCATCGTCTCATTATGATATCATCATCATCATCTCATCATGATATCATCATCATCATCTCATCATGATATCATCATCATCATCTCATCATGATATCATCATCATCATCATCATCATCATCATCATCATCTCATCATGATATCATCATCATCGTCTCATTATGATATCATCATCATCTCATCATGATATCATCATCATCATCTCATCATGATATCATCATCATCATCATCATCATCATCATCATCATCATCATCATCTCATTATGATATCATCATCATCATCTCATCATGATATCATCATCATCATCTCATCATGATATCATCATCATCATCATCATCATCATCATCATCTCATCATGATATCATCATCATCGTCTCATTATGATATCATCATCATCATCATCTCATCATGATATCATCATCATCATCTCATCATGATATCATCATCATCATCATCATCATCATCATCATCATCATCATCATCATCATCATCTCATCATGATATCATCATCATCATCTCATCATGATATCATCATCATCATCATCTCATCATGATATCATCATCATGATATCATCATCATCATGATATCATCATCATCATCTCATCATGATATCATCATCCTGATATCATCATCATGATATCATCATCATCATCTCATCATGATATCATCATCATGATATCATCATCATCGTCTCATCATGATATCATCATCATCATCATCATCATCATCTCATCATGATATCATCATCATAATCATCTCATCATGATATCATCATCATCATCTCATCATGATATCATCATCATGATATCATCATCATCATCATCATCATCATCATCATCTCATCATGATATCATCATCATCATCATCATCATCATCATCATCATCTCATCATGATATCAACATCATCATCTCATCATCATCATCATCTCATCATGATATCATCATCATGATATCATCATCATCATCATCATCATCATCATATCATCATGATATCATCATCATGATATCATCATCATCATCTCATCATGATATCATCATCATGATCATCTCATCATGATATCATCATCATGATCATCTCATCATGATATCATAATCATGATATCATCATCATCATCATCATCATCATGATATCATCATCATCATCATCATCGTCGTCTCATCATGCTACCATCATCATCATCATCTCATCATGATATCATCATCATGAAATCATCATCATCATCATCATCATCATAATCTCATCATAATATCATCATCATGATATCATCATCATCATCTCATCATGATATCATCATCATCATCATCATCTCATCATGATATCATCATCATGATATCATCATCATCATCTCATCATGATATCATCATCATGATATCATCATCATCATCATCATCATCATCTCATCATGATATCATCATCATCTCATCATGATATCTTCATTATCTCATCATGATATCATCATCATCTCATCATGATATCATCATTATCATCTCATCATGATATCATCATCATCTCATCATGATATCATCATTATCATCTCATCATGATATCATCATCATCTCATCATGATATCATCATCATCATCATCATCATCATCATCATCATCATCATCATCATCATCTCATCATGATATCATCATCATCATCATCATCATCATCATCTCATCATGATATCATCATCATCGTCTCATTATGATATCATCATCATCATCTCATCATGATATCATCATCATCATCTCATCATGATATCATCATCATCATCTCATCATGATATCATCATCATCATCATCATCATCATCATCATCTCATCATGATATCATCATCATCGTCTCATTATGATATCATCATCATCTCATCATGATATCATCATCATCATCTCATCATGATATCATCATCATCATCATCATCATCATCATCATCATCATCATCATCTCATTATGATATCATCATCATCATCTCATCATGATATCATCATCATCATCTCATCATGATATCATCATCATCATCATCATCATCATCATCATCTCATCATGATATCATCATCATCGTCTCATTATGATATCATCATCATCATCATCTCATCATGATATCATCATCATCATCTCATCATGATATCATCATCATCATCATCATCATCATCATCATCATCATCATCATCATCATCTCATCATGATATCATCATCATCATCTCATCATGATATCATCATCATCATCATCTCATCATGATATCATCATCATGATATCATCATCATCATGATATCATCATCATCATCTCATCATGATATCATCATCCTGATATCATCATCATGATATCATCATCATCATCTCATCATGATATCATCATCATGATATCATCATCATCGTCTCATCATGATATCATCATCATCATCATCATCATCATCTCATCATGATATCATCATCATAATCATCTCATCATGATATCATCATCATCATCTCATCATGATATCATCATCATGATATCATCATCATCATCATCATCATCATCATCATCTCATCATGATATCATCATCATCATCATCATCATCATCATCATCATCTCATCATGATATCAACATCATCATCTCATCATCATCATCATCTCATCATGATATCATCATCATGATATCATCATCATCATCATCATCATCATATCATCATGATATCATCATCATGATATCATCATCATCATCTCATCATGATATCATCATCATGATCATCTCATCATGATATCATCATCATGATCATCTCATCATGATATCATAATCATGATATCATCATCATCATCATCATCATCATGATATCATCATCATCATCATCATCGTCGTCTCATCATGCTACCATCATCATCATCATCTCATCATGATATCATCATCATGAAATCATCATCATCATCATCATCATCATAATCTCATCATAATATCATCATCATGATATCATCATCATCATCTCATCATGATATCATCATCATCATCATCATCTCATCATGATATCATCATCATGATATCATCATCATCATCTCATCATGATATCATCATCATGATATCATCATCATCATGATATCATCATCATGATATCATCATCATGATATCATCATTATCTTCATCATCATCATCATCTCATCATGATATCATCATCATGATATCATCATCATCGTCTCATCATTATATCATCATCATCATCATCTCATCATGATATCATCATCATAATCATCTCATCATGATATCATCATCATCATCTCATCATGATATCATCATCATGATATCATCATCATCATCATCTCATCATGATATCATCATCATCATCATCATCATCATCATCATCTCATCATGATATCATCATCATAATCATCTCATCATGATATCATCATCATCATCTCATCATGATATCATCATCATGATATCATCATCATCATCATCATCATCATCATCTCATCATGATATCATCATCATCATCATCATCATCTCATCATGATATCAACATCATCATCTCATCATCATCATCATCTCATCATGATATCATCATCATGATATCATCATCATCATCATCATCATCATATCATCATGATATCATCATCATGATATCATCATCATCATCTCATCATGATATCATCATCATGATCATCTCATCATGATATCATCATCATGATCATCTCATCATGATATCATAATCATGATATCATCATCATCATCATCATCATCATGATATCATCATCATCATCATCATCATCGTCGTCTCATCATGCTACCATCATCATCATCATCTCATCATGATATCATCATCATGAAATCATCATCATCATCATCATCATCATCATAATCTCATCATAATATCATCATCATGATATCATCATCATCATCTCATCATGATATCATCATCATCATCATCATCTCATCATGATATCATCATCATGATATCATCATCATGATATCATCATCATCATCATCATCATCTCATCATGATATCATCATCATCTCATCATGATATCTTCATTATCTCATCATGATATCATTATCATCTCATCATGATATCATCATTATCATCTCATCATGATATCATCATCATCTCATCATGATATCATCATTATCATCTCATCATGATATCATCATCATCTCATCATGATATCATCATCATCATCATCATCATCATCATCATCATCATCATCATCATCATCATCATCTCATCATGATATCATCATCATCATCATCATCATCATCATCATCTCATCATGATATCATCATCATCGTCTCATTATGATATCATCATCATCATCTCATCATGATATCATCATCATCATCTCATCATGATATCATCATCATCATCTCATCATGATATCATCATCATCATCATCATCATCATCATCATCATCTCATCATGATATCATCATCATCGTCTGATTATGATATCATCATCATCATCATCTCATCATGATATCATCATCATCATCTCATCATGATATCATCATCATCATCATCATCATCATCATCATCATCATCATCATCATCATCATCATCATCTCATCATGATATCATCATCATCATCTCATCATGATATCATCATCATCATCATCATCATGATATCATCATCATCATCATCGTCGTCTCATCATGCTACCATCATCATCATCATCTCATCATGATATCATCATCATGAAATCATCATCATCATCATCATCATCATAATCTCATCATAATATCATCATCATGATATCATCATCATCATCTCATCATGATATCATCATCATCATCATCATCTCATCATGATATCATCATCATGATATCATCATCATCATCTCATCATGATATCATCATCATGATATCATCATCATCATGATATCATCATCATGATATCATCATTATCTTCATAATCATCATCATCATCTCATCATGATATCATCATCATGATATCATCATCATCGTCTCATCATTATATCATCATCATCATCATCTCATCATGATATCATCATCATAATCATCTCATCATGATATCATCATCATCATCTCATCATGATATCATCATCATGATATCATCATCATCATCATCTCATCATGATATCATCATCATCATCATCATCATCATCATCTCATCATGATATCATCATCATAATCATCTCATCATGATATCATCATCATGATATCATCATCATGATATCATCATCATCATCTCATCATGATATCAACATCATGATATCATCATCATCATCATCATCATCATCATCATCTCATCATGATATCATCATCATCATCATCTCATCATGATATCATCATCATGATATCATCATCATCATCATCATCATCATCATCATCTCATCATGATATCATCATCATCTCATCATGATATCTTCATTATCTCATCATGATATCATCATCATCTCATCATGATATCATCATTATCATCTCATCATGATATCATCATCATCTCATCATGATATCATCATTATCATCTCATCATGATATCATCATCATCTCATCATGATATCATCATCATCATCATCATCATCATCATCATCATCATCATCATCATCATCATCTCATCATGATATCATCATCATCATCATCATCATCATCATCATCATCTCATCATGATATCATCATCATCGTCTCATTATGATATCATCATCATCATCTCATCATGATATCATCATCATCATCTCATCATGATATCATCATCATCATCTCATCATGATATCATCATCATCATCATCATCATCATCATCTCATCATGATATCATCATCATCGTCTCATTATGATATCATCATCATCTCATCATGATATCATCATCATCATCTCATCATGATATCATCATCATCATCATCATCATCATCATCATCATCATCATCATCATCATCATCTCATTATGATATCATCATCATCATCTCATCATGATATCATCATCATCATCTCATCATGATATCATCATCATCATCTCATCATGATATCATCATCATCATCATCATCATCATCATCATCTCTTCATGATATCATCATCATCGTCTCATTATGATATCATCATCATCATCATCTCATCATGATATCATCATCATCATCTCATCATGATATCATCATCATCATCATCATCATCATCATCATCATCATCATCATCATCATCTCATCATGATATCATCATCATCATCTCATCATGATATCATCATCATCATCATCTCATCATGATATCATCATCATGATATCATCATCATCATGATATCATCATCATCATCTCATCATGATATCATCATCCTGATATCATCATCATGATATCATCATCATCATCTCATCATGATATCATCATCATGATATCATCATCATCGTCTCATCATGATATCATCATCATCATCATCATCATCATCTCATCATGATATCATCATCATAATCATCTCATCATGATATCATCATCATCATCTCATCATGATATCATCATCATGATATCATCATCATCATCATCATCATCATCATCTCATCATGATATCATCATCATTATCATCATCATCTCATCATGATATCAACATCATCATCTCATCATCATCATCATCTCATCATGATATCATCATCATGATATCATCATCATCATCATCATCATCATATCATCATGATATCATCATCATGATATCATCATCATCATCTCATCATGATATCATCATCATGATCATCTCATCATGATATCATCATCATGATCATCTCATCATGATATCATAATCATGATATCATCATCATCATCATCATCATCATGATATCATCATCATCATCATCATCATCGTCGTCTCATCATGCTACCATCATCATCATCATCTCATCATGATATCATCATCATGAAATCATCATCATCATCATCATCATCATAATCTCATCATAATATCATCATCATGATATCATCATCATCATCTCATCATGATATCATCATCATCATCATCATCTCATCATGATATCATCATCATGATATCATCATCATGATATCATCATCATCATCATCATCATCTCATCATGATATCATCATCATCTCATCATGATATCTTCATTATCTCATCATGATATCATTATCATCTCATCATGATATCATCATTATCATCTCATCATGATATCATCATCATCTCATCATGATATCATCATTATCATCTCATCATGATATCATCATCATCTCATCATGATATCATCATCATCATCATCATCATCATCATCATCATCATCATCATCTCATCATGATATCATCATCATCATCATCATCATCATCATCATCTCATCATGATATCATCATCATCGTCTCATTATGATATCATCATCATCATCTCATCATGATATCATCATCATCATCTCATCATGATATCATCATCATCATCTCATCATGATATCATCATCATCATCATCATCATCATCATCATCATCTCATCATGATATCATCATCATCATCGTCTGATTATGATATCATCATCATCATCATCTCATCATGATATCATCATCATCATCTCATCATGATATCATCATCATCATCATCATCATCATCATCATCATCATCATCATCATCATCATCATCTCATCATGATATCATCATCATCATCTCATCATGATATCATCATCATCATCATCATCATGATATCATCATCATGATATCATCATCATCATGATATCATCATCATCATCTCATCATGATATCATCATCCTGATATCATCATCATGATATCATCATCATCATCTCATCATGATATCATCATCATGATATCATCATCATCGTCATCATCTCATCATGATATCATCATCATCGTCTCATTATGATATCATCATCATCATCATCTCATCATGATATCATCATCATCATCTCATCATGATATCATCATCATCATCATCATCATCATCATCATCATCTCATCATGATATCATCATCATCATCTCATCATGATATCATCATCATCATCATCATCATCATCATCATCATCATCTCATCATGATATCATCATCATCAGCTCATCATGATATCATCATCATCATCTCATCATATCATCATCATCTCATCATGATATCATCATCATCATCATCTCATCATGATATCATCAACATCATCTCATCATATCATCATCATCTCATCATGATATCATCAACATCATCTCATCATATCATCATCATATCATCATGATATCATCATCATCATCATCATCATCTCATCATGATATCATCATCATCGTCTCATCATGATATCATCATCATCATCATCATCTCATCATGATATCATCATCATGATCAACTCATCATGATATCATCATCATGATATCATCATCATGATATCATCATCATCTCATCATCATGATATCATCATCATGATATCATCATCATGATATCATCATCATCTCATCATCATCATCATCATCATCATCATCATCATCATCATCTCATCATGATATCATCATCATCATCTCATCATGATATCATCATCATGATATCATCATGATATCATCATCTCATCATGATATCATCATCATCATCATCATCATCATCATCTCATCATGATATCATCATCATGATATCATCATCATCGTCTCATCATGATATCATCATCATCATCTCATCATGATATCATCATCATGATATCATCATCATCATCATCATCATCATCATCATCATCATCATCATAATATCATCATGATATCATCATCATCATCATCATCATCATCTCATCATGATATCATCATCATGATATCATCATCATCATGATATCATCATCATCTTCATCATCATCATCATCATCTCATCATGATATCATCATCATCATCATCATCATCATCATCATCTCAACATGATATCATCATCATCATCATCATCATCATCATCATCATCATCATCATCATCATCATCATCATTCATCATCATCATCATCTCATCATGATATCATCATCATGATATCATCATCATCATGATATCATCATCATCATCTTCATCATCATCATCATCATCATCATCATCATCTCATCATGATATCATCATCATGATATCATCATCATCGTCTCATCATGATATCATCATCATCTCATCATGATATCATCATCATCTCATCATGATATCATCATCATCATCATCATCTCATCATGATATCATCATCATCATCATCATCATCATCATCATCATCATCTCATCATGATATCATCATCATCGGCTCATCATGATATCATCATCATCATCTCATCATGATATCATCATCATCTCATCATGATATCATCATCATCTCATCATGGTATCATCATCATCTCATCATGATATCATCATCATCATCATCATCTCATCATGATATCATCATCATCATCATCATCATCATCATCATCATCATCATCATCTCATCATGGTATCATCATCATCATCTCATCATGATATCATCATAATCATCTCATCATGATATCATCATCATCTCATCATGATATCATCATCATCTCATCATGATATCATCATCATCTCATCATGATATCATCATCATCATCATCATCATCATCATCATCATCTCATCATGATATCATCATCATCAGCTCATCATGATATCATCATCATCATCTCATCATATCATCATCATCTCATCATGATATCATCATCATCATCATCTCATCATGATATCATCAACATCATCTCATCATATCATCATCATCTCATCATGATATCATCAACATCATCTCATCATATCATCATAATATCATCATGATATCATCATCATCATCATCATCATCTCATCATGATATCATCATCATCGTCTCATCATGATATCATCATCATCATCATCATCTCATCATGATATCATCATCATGATCATCTCATCATGATATCATCATCATGATATCATCATCATGATATCATCATCATCTCATCATCATGATATCATCATCATGATATCATCATCATGATATCATCATCATCTCATCATCATCATCATCATCATCATCATCATCATCATCTCATCATGATATCATCATCATCATCTCATCATGATATCATCATCATGATATCATCATGATATCATCATCATCATCTCATCATGATATCATCATCATCATCATCATCATCATCATCATCTCATCATGATATCATCATCATGATATCATCATCATCGTCTCATCATGATATCATCATCATCATCTCATCATGATATCATCATCATGATATCATCATCATCATCATCATCATCATCATCATCATCATCATCATCATCATAATATCATCATGATATCATCATCATGATATCATCATCATCGTCTCATCATGATATCATCATCATCATCTCATCATGATATCATCATCATGATATCATCATCATCATCATCATCATCTCATCATGATATCATCATCATGATATCATCATCATCATCTCATCATGATATCATCATCATCATCATCATCTCATCATGATATCATCATCATGATCATCTCATCATGATATCATCATCATGATCATCTCATCATGATATCATCATCATCGTCTCATCATGATATCATCATCATCATCATCATCTCATCATGATATCATCATCATCGTCTCATCCTGATATCATCATCATCATCACCTCATCATGATATCATCATCATGATATAATCATCATCATCATCTCATCATGATATCATCATCATCATCATCATCATCTCATCATGATATCATCATCATCTCATCATGATTTCATCATCATCATCATCATCATCATCATCTCATCATGATATCATCATCATCATCATCTCATCATAATATCATCATCACCATCATCATATCATCATCATCTCATCATGATATCTTCATTATCTCATCATGATATCATCCTCATCTCATCATGATATCATCATCATCTCATCATGATATCATCATCATCATCTCATCATGATATCATCATCATCATCTCATCATGATATCATCATCATCATCATCATCTCATCATGATATCATCATCATCATCATCATCATCATCTCATCATGATATCATCATCATCATCTCATCATAATATCATCATCATGATATCATCATCATCATCATCATCATCATCTCATCATGATATCATCATCATGATATCATCATCATCGTCTCATCATGATATCATCATCATCATCATCTCATCATGATATCATCATCATCATCATCATCATCATCATCTCATCATGATATCATCATCATCATCTCATCATAAAATCATCATCATGATATCATCATCATGATATCATCATCATGATATCATCATCATGATATCATCATCATCATCATCATCATCATATCATCATGATATCATCATCATGATATCATCATCATCGTCTCATCATGATATCATCATCATCATGATCTCATCATGATATCATCATCATCATCATCATATCATCATGATAAAATCATCATCGTCTCATCATGATATCATCATCATCATCATCTCATCATGATTTCATCATCATCATCTCATCATCATCATCATCATCATCTCATCATGATATCATTATCATCATATCATCATGATATCATCATCATCTCATCATGATATCATCATCATCATCTCATCATCATCATCTCATCATGATATCATCATCATCATCATCTAATCATGATATCATCATCATCATCATCATCTCATCATGATATCATCATCATCATCATCTCATCATGATATCATCATCATGATATCATCATCGTCGTCTCATCATGATATCATCATCATCTCATCATTATATCATCATCATGATCATCTCATCATGATATCATCATCATGATATCATCATCATGATATCATCATCATCATCATCTCATCATGATATCATCATCATGATATCATCATCATCGTCTCATCATGATATCATCATCATCATCATCATCTCATCATGATATCATCATCATAATCATCTCATCATGATATCATCATCATCATCTCATCATGATATCATCATCATGATATCATCATCATCATCATCATCATCATCTCATCATGATATCATCATCATCATCATCATCATCATCATCATCATCATCTCATCATGATATCAACATCATCATCTCATCATCATCATCATCTCATCATGATATCATCATCATGATATCATCATCATCATCATCATCATCATATCATCATGATATCATCATCATGATATCATCATCATCATCTCATCATGATATCATCATCATGATCATCTCATCATGATATCATCATCATGATCATCTCATCATGATATCATAATCATGATATCATCATCATCATCATCATCATCATGATATCATCATCATCATCATCATCGTCGTCTCATCATGCTACCATCATCATCATCATCTCATCATGATATCATCATCATGAAATCATCATCATCATCATCATCATCATAATCTCATCATAATATCATCATCATGATATCATCATCATCATCTCATCATGATATCATCATCATCATCATCATCTCATCATGATATCATCATCATGATATCATCATCATCATCTCATCATGATATCATCATCATGATATCATCATCATCATGATATCATCATCATGATATCATCATTATCTTCATAATCATCATCATCATCTCATCATGATATCATCATCATGATATCATCATCATCGTCTCATCATTATATCATCATCATCATCATCTCATCATGATATCATCATCATAATCATCTCATCATGATATCATCATCATCATCTCATCATGATATCATCATCATGATATCATCATCATCATCATCTCATCATGATATCATCATCATCATCATCATCATCATCATCATCTCATCATGATATCATCATCATAATCATCTCATCATGATATCATCATCATGATATCATCATCATGATATCATCATCATCATCTCATCATGATATCAACATCATGATATCATCATCATCATCATCATCATCATCATCTCATCATGATATCATCATCATCATCATCTCATCATGATATCATCATCATGATATCATCATCATCATCATCATCATCATCTCATCATGATATCATCATCATCTCATCATGATATCTTCATTATCTCATCATGATATCATCATCATCTCATCATGATATCATCATTATCATCTCATCATGATATCATCATCATCTCATCATGATATCATCATTATCATCTCATCATGATATCATCATCATCTCATCATGATATCATCATCATCATCATCATCATCATCATCATCATCATCATCATCATCATCTCATCATGATATCATCATCATCATCATCATCATCATCATCTCATCATGATATCATCATCATCGTCTCATTATGATATCATCATCATCATCTCATCATGATATCATCATCATCATCTCATCATGATATCATCATCATCATCTCATCATGATATCATCATCATCATCATCATCATCATCATCATCTCATCATGATATCATCATCATCGTCTCATTATGATATCATCATCATCTCATCATGATATCATCATCATCATCTCATCATGATATCATCATCATCATCATCATCATCATCATCATCATCATCATCTCATTATGATATCATCATCATCATCTCATCATGATATCATCATCATCATCTCATCATGATATCATCATCATCATCATCATCATCATCTCATCATGATATCATCATCATCGTCTCATTATGATATCATCATCATCATCATCTCATCATGATATCATCATCATCATCTCATCATGATATCATCATCATCATCATCATCATCATCATCATCATCATCATCATCATCTCATCATGATATCATCATCATCATCTCATCATGATATCATCATCATCATCATCTCATCATGATATCATCATCATGATATCATCATCATCATGATATCATCATCATCATCTCATCATGATATCATCATCCTGATATCATCATCATGATATCATCATCATCATCTCATCATGATATCATCATCATGATATCATCATCATCGTCTCATCATGATATCATCATCATCATCATCATCATCATCTCATCATGATATCATCATCATAATCATCTCATCATGATATCATCATCATCATCTCATCATGATATCATCATCATGATATCATCATCATCATCATCATCATCATCATCATCATCTCATCATGATATCATCATCATCATCATCATCATCATCATCATCATCTCATCATGATATCAACATCATCATCTCATCATCATCATCATCTCATCATGATATCATCATCATGATATCATCATCATCATCATCATCATCATCATATCATCATGATATCATCATCATGATATCATCATCATCATCTCATCATGATATCATCATCATGATCATCTCATCATGATATCATCATCATGATCATCTCATCATGATATCATAATCATGATATCATCATCATCATCATCATCATCATGATATCATCATCATCATCATCATCGTCGTCTCATCATGCTACCATCATCATCATCATCTCATCATGATATCATCATCATGAAATCATCATCATCATCATCATCATCATAATCTCATCATAATATCATCATCATGATATCATCATCATCATCTCATCATGATATCATCATCATCATCATCATCTCATCATGATATCATCATCATGATATCATCATCATCATCTCATCATGATATCATCATCATGATATCATCATCATCATCATCATCATCATCTCATCATGATATCATCATCATCTCATCATGATATCTTCATTATCTCATCATGATATCATCATCATCTCATCATGATATCATCATTATCATCTCATCATGATATCATCATCATCTCATCATGATATCATCATTATCATCTCATCATGATATCATCATCATCTCATCATGATATCATCATCATCATCATCATCATCATCATCATCATCATCATCATCATCTCATCATGATATCATCATCATCATCATCATCATCATCATCTCATCATGATATCATCATCATCGTCTCATTATGATATCATCATCATCATCTCATCATGATATCATCATCATCATCTCATCATGATATCATCATCATCATCTCATCATGATATCATCATCATCATCATCATCATCATCATCATCTCATCATGATATCATCATCATCGTCTCATTATGATATCATCATCATCTCATCATGATATCATCATCATCATCTCATCATGATATCATCATCATCATCATCATCATCATCATCATCATCATCATCTCATTATGATATCATCATCATCATCTCATCATGATATCATCATCATCATCTCATCATGATATCATCATCATCATCATCATCATCATCATCATCTCATCATGATATCATCATCATCGTCTCATTATGATATCATCATCATCATCATCTCATCATGATATCATCATCATCATCTCATCATGATATCATCATCATCATCATCATCATCATCATCATCATCATCATCATCATCTCATCATGATATCATCATCATCATCTCATCATGATATCATCATCATCATCATCTCATCATGATATCATCATCATGATATCATCATCATCATGATATCATCATCATCATCTCATCATGATATCATCATCCTGATATCATCATCATGATATCATCATCATCATCTCATCATGATATCATCATCATGATATCATCATCATCGTCTCATCATGATATCATCATCATCATCATCATCATCATCTCATCATGATATCATCATCATAATCATCTCATCATGATATCATCATCATCATCTCATCATGATATCATCATCATGATATCATCATCATCATCATCATCATCATCATCATCTCATCATGATATCATCATCATCATCATCATCATCATCATCATCATCTCATCATGATATCAACATCATCATCTCATCATCATCATCATCTCATCATGATATCATCATCATGATATCATCATCATGATATCATCATCATCATCATCATCATCATATCATCATGATATCATCATCATGATATCATCATCATCATCTCATCATGATATCATCATCATGATCATCTCATCATGATATCATCATCATGATCATCTCATCATGATATCATAATCATGATATCATCATCATCATCATCATCATCATGATATCATCATCATCATCATCATCGTCGTCTCATCATGCTACCATCATCATCATCATCTCATCATGATATCATCATCATGAAATCATCATCATCATCATCATCATCATAATCTCATCATAATATCATCATCATGATATCATCATCATCATCTCATCATGATATCATCATCATCATCATCATCTCATCATGATATCATCATCATGATATCATCATCATCATCTCATCATGATATCATCATCATGATATCATCATCATCATGATATCATCATCATGATATCATCATCATGATATCATCATTATCTTCATCATCATCATCATCATCTCATCATGATATCATCATCATGATATCATCATCATCGTCTCATCATTATATCATCATCATCATCATCTCATCATGATATCATCATCATAATCATCTCATCATGATATCATCATCATCATCTCATCATGATATCATCATCATGATATCATCATCATCATCATCTCATCATGATATCATCATCATCATCATCATCATCATCATCATCATCTCATCATGATATCATCATCATAATCATCTCATCATGATATCATCATCATGATATCATCATCATGATATCATCATCATGATATCATCATCATCATCTCATCATGATATCAACATCATGATATCATCATCATCATCATCATCATCATCTCATCATGATATCATCATCATCATCATCTCATCATGATATCATCATCATGATATCATCATCATCATCATCATCATCTCATCATGATATCATCATCATCTCATCATGATATCTTCATTATCTCATCATGATATCATCATCATCTCATCATGATATCATCATTATCATCTCATCATGATATCATCATCATCTCATCATGATATCATCATTATCATCTCATCATGATATCATCATCATCTCATCATGATATCATCATCATCATCATCATCATCATCATCATCATCTCATCATGATATCATCATCATCATCATCATCATCATCATCATCATCTCATCATGATATCATCATCTTCGTCTCATTATGATATCATCATCATCATCTCATCATGATATCATCATCATCATCTCATCATGATATCATCATCTCATCATGATATCATCATCATCATCATCATCATCATCATCTCATCATGATAACATCATCATCGTCTCATTATGATATCATCATCATCATCATCTCATCATGATATCATCATCATCATCTCATCATGATATCATCATCATCATCATCATCATCATCATCATCATCATCATCATCATCATCATCTCATCATGATATCATCATCATCATCTCATCATGATATCATCATCATCATCATCTCATCATGATATCATCATCATGATATCATCATCATCATGATATCATCATCATCATCTCATCATGATATCATCATCCTGATATCATCATCATGATATCATCATCATCATCTCATCATGATATCATCATCATCATCTCATCATCATCATCATCTCATCATGATATCATCATCATCATCTCATCATGATATCATCATCATGCTATCATCATGATATCATCATCATCATCTCATCATGATATCATCATCATCATCATCATCATCATCATCATCATCATCTCATCATGATATCATCATCATGATATCATCATCATTGTCTCATCATGATATCATCATCATCATCTCATCATGATATCATCATCATCATCTCATCATGATATCATCATCATCATGATATCATCATCATCATGATATCATCATCATCATCATCATCATCATCATCATCATGATATCATCATCATGATATCATCATCATCATGATATCATCATCATCTTCATCATCATCATCATCATCATCATCTCATCATGATATCATCATCATGATATCATCATCATGATATCATCATCATCGTCTCATCATGATATCATCATCATCGTCTCATCATGATATCATCATCATCTCATCATGATATCATCATCATCATCATCATCTCATCATGATATCATCATCATCATCATCATCATCAACTCATCATGATATCATCATCATCATGATATCATCATCATCTTCATCATCATCATCATCATCTCATCATGATATCATCATCATGATATCATCATCATCGTCTCATCATGATATCATCATCATCTCATCATGATATCATCATCATCATCATCATCATCATCATCATCTCATCATGATATCATCATCATCATCATCATCATCATCATCTCATCATGATATCATCATCATCTCATCATGATATCATCATCATCATCATCATCATCATCATCATCTCATCATGATATCATCATCATGATATCATCATCATCGTCTCATCATGATATCATCATCATCATCATCTCATCATGATATCGTCATCATAATCATCTCATCATGATATCATCATCATCATCTCATCATGATATCATCATCATCATCATCGTCATCTCATCATGATATCATCATCATCATCATCATCATCATCATCATCTCATCATGATATCATCATCATCAGCTCATCATGATATCATCATCATCATCTCATCATCAT